>QEPC01015343.1:450726-460971 GCA_003113815.1 Sphenodon punctatus | reverse complement strand
GGTAGATGGGTTGGATGGGTGAAATGGGAGGAGGATTGCAGTGGACTGGGGAGCTGGGAAATGCTGGGAGAGGGAGCCTTCTGAAACGCCTGCTGTTCAGGAACAGTGACTAGCTCAGAAGGTGTTGGGAAGGGGGGAGGCAGATAGTTTTGTTTCTTGCAAGCCTCTCCACCCCTGGTGCCTGGAAGTCTGCTCCTCAGCTGACTACCCCTCCCTGTCATATTTGACCTTGCAGTGACCCTTTTTTTGCCACCCAAACTCACCCGAATGCGATCTGAACTGACTGAACTGTTCGGTCATTTTGACATTTGGAATTGCATTCGGTTTGGTCAGTACGTGTTTGGATTCGGGCTCGGGTTCGGTTGTCAGAACAGGCCGAGTTTAGGTCGAACTCCGAACTTCCGAACTGCGTTTGCCCATCCCTAAGTGGCCCAGGTTTGAGTGGTCTACTCCACTGGCAGTGATGGGGTGTTCTGGATTGCCACTGGTTGGGCTGCCCCAGAGCAGACACTGTTCTGTTCTAATTCAACATATGGTGGGCTGCCTTTAGAAAGACAGGCCACCTTGGGGGGGTGGGGGGTGGAGCAACCAGCGCCAGAGCAGCCTGTACATCTAAAAACATCCATAGTGTCTTCCTGAAGTCCAAAAAAAATAAAAAATGAAAGGTAGAGTTACAACATTCTTCTTGATTCTGTACACAGATTCTACTAAAGTTCTGTTTACAGTTATTTAAACATGTGAATAGTTTACTTATTTGAAATTTATAGAGTTTAACATGAGTAAAGTTTTGCATGTGTCCAGAGAATCAGGTAATGAACTACTATTCTTAGGACAAATAAGGCCCCTCAAGTTGAAAGATGCTAAGGGAGGTTGTGGAACATCCTTTGCTGGGAGGTTCATCAGAGTAGACTGGATAAACTCTTGTCTGCGATGGTTTGGGTCTAAATAATTCTGCCTTAGTGCAGTGCCACAGCACTAATAATAACTATAACGATAACGACATTGTCATTTTCATTATCGTTGTCGTTATCAATTGTCATTTTTGTTATTGCAATAACAAAAATGAAAACAACAATTATCGTTATGTTTGTAATAACGAAAACGACATGCACACCCCTAGGATACAGATCTAAATATTGCAAAAGTTGAGAGGTTTCTGAGTTTGGTCCAAGAATATCTCTACTTGCAAAATACAGTAGAACAATTTATGTTTCTATCACAGCTTCAAACTTAGGCAATGAACAATATTAATTTTTCATAAATTTACACAAAACAACACATGTAAATTTATGCAAATGATGTCACTTATTCCAAGATATGATGGCTCTACATTTGAATGTCACTGGTCCTCCTGCAATTTAAAGGTATGTCTCAATAAATTAGAATTTATTAACCAGAGTTCCAATTCTTAATATTCAAGCCTTATTTATTTTAACAAAGCTTGCACCAGTGAAATACTTTTAGGCTGAAGATTTCATTCACTGTGTTGCCCATTTCTTCATTTTCAAAGTTGAAGTATTTACTACCCTAATTGCTCTGTTCATAAAGCTTGTTGTCCCCGCTAGCATTTTCTATGCCTGCCCCCTAGCAGGTAAAAGCAAGAATGGCTCAGCTCCAGTTTTGGGGGATCAACTGATGCAGAACACCACTCCCACAGTAAATCCACAGATTATAGTTATCCTATATGAGAGTCTCTATATGAAATCCTGTATATGGATAAATCACTGAAAGGATTTGAACCTTGGAGATCAGGCTTCAAATCCCATCTATGGGTGAAAACAGACATGACGCTAACCACCCTTTAACCACCCTTGGTGGTCATTTATGCATGTTGCAGGGCTGCATAGGGCACCAATATAGCCCTGCAACATGTATAAATAGCCACCAAGGGTGGTTAAAGGGTGGTTAGCGTCATGTCTGTTTTCACCCTTAGTTATGAAGTCATTGTGTGGCCTTAGGGAAGTCATTCTCTTTCACCAGCAGTTCCCTCTCTGTAAAGTGGGAATAACCATGACCTACCTCACAGGGTTGTTGTAAGGGTGAACTAGATAAGGAATATAAAGCACTATAGACAATAAAAACCCTATATAAACAATGGGCTCGATACCAAGGTTTGTGGATCCTGCACACACAAACTGCTAGGGATGTGCGAACAGAATGCAGTTCGGATGTTCGGCTGTTTGGTCGTTCAGTTTGAAACCCGAGTTCGGGTTTGGTTGTTCAGTTCAGCAGAGTTCGGTTCAGCTGAGCTCGGCCAAACATTTGAAAATAGCATTATTGATACTGATATCGATACCGAATTTGAAGCGTTTTTTTCAGTATTGGTATTATTTGGCCCTGAGACCACCCCTACTCTCCACTCTTGTTGCCATGAAGTCTGCTCCTCAGCTGCCTCCCCCTTCCAGTCATGTTTTTTCCACCTGAATGGGCCTTCCAGTCAGGTTTTTCCAGCCCCGAACTCAGCTGAACTCACCCGAACATGACCAAACTGTTTGGCCATTTTTGAGTTCGGTTCGGACGTTCGGTTCGGTCATTTGAAGAGACCAAATTTGGTCCAAACTCTGAACTTCCGAACTGCGTCTGCACATTCCTACAAATAAGGGTTGAATGTTGACCTTGCTGAACACTTCTTATAGTAAGTTCAATGAGATATTTGTGACTTGAGATATGATAAACAGGATCAGATTTTTCTGCATTCAGATATTATCATTTCAAAAGATTTAACACCTTGGGGGAGATTCGATAAAAAGATTCAAAATGAAAAAGTTTTTAAATTATAGGTTCCAAGGGACACTGAGAGGCAAGAACTTTGCTAATACTCTCATATGTCAGCTCACTCAGATTTACTATTTAATGTGGAAGTTTTGGGAGGCTCAGAAAGCTTGAAGTAACGCTGTGAACATTGCTGCATAATTATAGCAGCTGGAGAGAATCTGATCGTGAATCTTGGCAATTCTTGGCCTCCTGCAGGCAGTTAATTCACTAGTTTAAAGGGCATATTGTAACATGGAAAATAGAACAAGATAATACTAATTATTTATCTGTTGAGGTTCAAGTAATTGGCTTCAGCTGAAAAAATGTAAGTTTCCCAAACCCTTTTTAAAATAAAATGTTGGTATTTATTGCATAGTAAACAAATTAATTGTGGAGAAAGCTGCAAAAGGTTAAAAACTGGATAACAACAAAAACAATACATTAATACATCCATGCCTTCATCACCTCGAGGCTGGACTACTTAAACGCGCTCTACGTGGCGCTTCCCTTGTTTCTGGTTCAGAGGCTGCAGCTGGTGTAGAATGCAGTGGCCCGTCTCCTTATGGGGACTGGGCGACGGGAGCACATAACACCAGTGCTCCGTGCTCTGCACTGGCTGCCTATAGCGTACCGAGACAGACTCAAGGTGTTGGTATTGAACCAATAAATTGATATTGAACCAATAAATAAATAAATTGTTTCTTTGGTAGAAAAGCGTGAAAAGTACTAGAGGAAATTGGTTCTTTGTCTTCCAAAAGTGGTTCTGAATATGGTCTGAAACAGTTTTGAAAAGAGTCACCAAAGTGAAGACAAATGGTAGCATTAGTACACACTTTCAAGATTCATTTTGTAAAAGAATTATAAACTGAAAAAAACATATAGGTCAGAGATGGTCACAGTCACCAGAAGGGTTTTCCCCACAAACCCCATTGCATCTACAAACATGACTTTCATTGGGTTCCACAGCTTGCAGTCCTGTACGGACTTCTCCTCCAGGACTCTGTCCAAGACGTCTCTACATGGCGTACTTCCTAGCAATAATGGGGGCGGGGGCATTATTTGGGAGACGCACCCCTATCAAACAGAGGTTCGCTTTAGAGTTCTATTAGGTGGCAGCTTCATGTAAAATTATAAATAAATCCTACCACTTTACATGGTCTGCTGATTGCTTGCAACACCTCATGTGAATACTTTAGAAGTTTGGATTTGTTAGTTGGTTGTTGTTTGCTTTGCCAAGCAGCCCAACACAGCCCACAGACAAGGTTGGTTTGCCTAGTGGTAAGGTGCTGCATTTAGGCTGCCATCTCCCCTTAAAGCATGGGTTCAAAACCAATCTTCTAGCAGTGCTTCCTATCCTTGGACTTTGTCTTTTTGGGATACAGGTGGGAAGAAGTTGTTTTTGTGCCCTTATTCTCTGAAAATGCTGTGTGTTTCAGGAAAGATAGCTGTGCTGTGTCAGGGTGGCCACACATTTTAAGGAGCTATACAAAGGTTACAGTCTCCCCAGGACACATGGCTTTAACATCCCAATTTCATCTCTCCCTTTGCCAGTTTTTTCTCTTTGTGTCTTATCCTGTGCAGTTGTGTATACATTGTTCTACTTCTTGGGGTTGCCCTGGGTGGGGTAGGTGTGGACAACAGCCTCATGTGGTGTTAGACGGGGAAGTTGTCTGTTGTGCTGTATTTCAGTCACAGTTTCTCCTGAAGCCTTGGGTTCAATCCCATGCCTGACATGCCCTATTAGTTGTTTGGCTATGGTTGTTTGAAGCATGTTGATTTATTCATTGTTTACTTTGCTGAGTTCCCCAAGGCAACATGTGCAAGGTCACATTGCCTGAGTGGCCTAAGTAGGTGTGTGCAGTTAGACTGAGATCTACCTGAACACAAAGGTGTGACTTCCCTCTTGGTAGCTTTCCCCAAGCTTGGGCTTTATCTCTGTGGGTGACAATATGACAGGATGATGATGATGATGATGATGATGATGATACAGTTTACCTGGCACTTTACAATCATTATTGGAGATAGCTGTGCCATGTCAAAGTACTAGGGATGGGCGAACAGATGTGTAGTACTAGGGATGGGCAGTTCGGATGTGTAGATGTTTGGTCGTTCGATTTGAAACCCGAGTTCGGGTTCGATGGTTCGGTTCAGTCGAGTTTGGGTTGGCCGAACTTGGCTGAACAGTCAAAAATAGTGCTATTTAAACCGAAACCAAAATGAAACCAAAACCAAAACCTAATTTTTGGCCATAAAAAGACATTTTTCCTGCCTCTGAACTCATCCGAACACGACTGAACTGTTCGGTCATTAGAGAATTCGGTTCAGACATTCGGTTTGGATGTCCAAACAGACCGAGTTCAGTCCAAACTCCAAACATCCGAACCACATTTGCCCATCCCTACAGAGTGCTTAGTGGTCTAACACACTGGATGAAAACAGACAAAGGACATAGCGTTCATTGAGCGACCCGAGCTTTATGCCGAGGACTTCCAGTTGCCAGGGGACACCATGATCAGCTGTTTTTGTTTTGATTTGTTTATTTTTTCCCCTCTAGGGGCCTCCGCACTGCGTGCCAATTATTATTTTTTAGTACTGAGCTGCAGCAGGCAGGCTCCTCCTCCCACCAGTTTCAAAGAAACACCCTCCCGCTCCCAACCAGCTTCCCTCTACTCTCCCATTCTTCCCCCTTATCCCCCTTTCACAGCGTGCACTGTAAGGGGAGGGGCAGGCAGGGATCACTTCCCCAAGATCAAACACAGCAGCGGGAAGGAGTGAAGAGGAGAGGAGAGTGTACAGAGAGAGAGGCTAGCAGAACAGTGCAGCAGCAGAGTCAAGAATGAGACACCGTCCGAAGGAGAGTCAGGGGGAGCTGAAGACTGAGCTACAAAGACTGATGCAGCACAGACTAGGTAGAATTTTTGACACATCACCCAAGTCTTGGGGTGCTGCACCCCTCCCCCTGAAATCCACCATGGTGTTCAGGTAGAGGGGTCCTGCTCCTCCCCTTTACAGGTAGAAAGGGCCTGGGGTGGTGCCCTAAGGGTTTCATCTGTCATTGGGGCCGTCAGTGGGGCAGTAGCGAATGCGACCTCTCCGTGTGAAGGGGATAGAGGCAAGACCCCAGATCAGCAGAGAAAAGTTCGAGGGGAACCTTCAGAGCCCTGCACCTAGAGGCCATGCTGCACTCTCAGGACTGCCCCTACTTTTGGACTGCTCCTACTCCCTCCTTGCCATGGGGGAGAGGATGGGGCTTGGTTCCATATTCTTTGGAAGCTGGGTCCATTGGGCCAGCTTAAAATATTACTGTTGGCAGGGCTGTAGGCCCGTGCATTTGTAGCAGAGTCTCTTGGAGATGTGATTTGTGGGGGGAAATAGGTGGGTCTGGGATAGGGATGGGGAAGGTCCCGAGGGCAGCCCCAGGTGTGAGTTGGGTGCAGCACGAGGGTTGAGGCTGCCTGGTGAGAGGAGGCAGCAGGGAATGGGTTGGGGTGGGGATTGGGATTTGGGACGGGAGGGGGGTTGGGTTTGTCTATTTTCCTTCAAGTAGAGTGCTATTGGGTTGATGTTTGATATATGTTTAGATTATGTATTATTATATTATGTACTGGTTGTTATGTATTGTTTATTATGTATTTATACTGTATTTCATTTGTGAATGTAAGTCGCTACAAAACACCTGTGGTGTAGTGTGCGGAGAACAAAATTAAAATAAAATGAAAATGAAATGAAGGGGGAGGGGGCCATTTGAAGGGAGGGGCACCTGGACCCTGCCTGACTCCAGGTGGGGGGAGGGGGCACCTGGGGCAGCTTGGGAACACAAGCGGCTAGGTTTGCTGTTGCAGCAACCTTGTTCTTCTTTCCCCTTGGGGGATAAAGTCTGTTTTGTTAGTGGAGGTGAAGAAGCAGCAAGCTTTGCCCTGCCCGGGGTGGCTCTACACATGTTTGTTGGGGGGGGGGGCAATGAGCTTCGCCCTGCCCAGGGTGGCCCTGTGCATTTTGTTTGGGGGGAAGGGGTGGGGAAGAAGCCAGTTTTGCCCTGCCTGGGATGACCCCGCCATGTTTGTTTATATGGGGGTGTGAGAAGAAACCAGCTTTGCCTTGCCATGTGCTGAGGGTGGGGAGGGGCAGCCCTGCAGCATGTATTTTTCATTAGTGTCTTGTCTTCTATTAACAGGGGTCAATCAGGGGAGGTATGGTCACCGTCTGCTGCCCTGCATTACTCTGAGAGCTCATTCCTCCAGTGCTTGAGGGTAAGAGAGAAGAACTAGATCCAGGGGCCAGATCCTGGAACTGGAAAGCAGCTAGCTAATGAGCCACACTGAGTCAGTCTCTTGAGATTATTGTGCTCAGGGCCAGCCTTACCTTATGGCTGAGAGGGAGGTGGTTCCCTTCCTGTTCAGGGGTGAAGAAACGGGGGTGAAGGGGTCCCTCAGTGGCTTTTCTTTTAGGAAGGGGTGTCTGTGATGTTCCTAGAGGTCTGCATTTGGAAGGGACATCCTGTGCGTTTCAAAGAGCACCCCCACATTTAGCATAGTCCTTGCCATTTTTAATTAGCATTCTGTGATTTGATTCATTCTTCTGTGAATCCATATTCTGTGATTTTTCTGGTTTCCTTTTGTGGCTGGTTTTGAATGTCAGCCAAGCTGAGAGCGCTCTCAGTGCAGGTGGCATATGGCAGAGGTCTGGGTTAATGGTGCCACAGGGAACAAGGTTTTGCTTTTGGATACCCTGGATTTACCTGTCCTTTGCTCTTCCTTGAAGAGGGGGAGGGGGGGACTTGGGGGAAGAGTACTGTCATGTTCCCTGGTTCTGTCTGGCTAATAGCTGCTAATGGACCTATCTTCCAGAAACTTGTCCAAACCTCTTTTAAACTCAGCTATAGAACTGGCCCTTACCACAGCCTCTGGCAGTAGATTCCACAACCCAATTATACGCTGAGTGAAAAAATATCTTTTTCTTTGTTTTAAACTTGCCACCCATGAGTTTCATGGAGTGTCTCCGAGTTCTAGTACTAGCTGAGAGGGTAAATAACTGCTCGTTTATTAGTTCCACACCACTCATGATTTTATAGACCTCTATTATATCTCCTCTCAGTCGTCTCTTCTCCAAACTGAAGAGCCCCAACCTACCAAACCTCTCCTCATACGGGAGCCCTTCAATGCCCTGATCATTTTTGTTGCCCTTCCCTGTACCTTTTCTAGTTCTGCTATGTCTTTTTTGAGCTGGGGCGACAAGAACTGCACACAATGGGTGATTTCAGACATTACGAGATCACGCTCAACCACAGTGAACCACGGTCAATTCCGCGGCGGGACCAAAGCGCCCTGAATGTCTGTTCGGCGGCCGCCAGATGTTCACCACAGTCAATACCCACATGGAGTCAAAAACAACCATGCTTCCAGAGCTCGGGCCCGGACCATCTCCGAAAGCGTGGTCAAAGAGATTCCCAACGGGAAACAAAAAGTAGTAATGTCTGAATGGCAACCACCGGCCGGAACCAAAGAGAATGATTCCCAGCCAGGGACAAAGCACGCAGTGTCACTGCCAGGCAACCAGCAACAACACACACCGGGGAGGGAGATTTAAAGGGCACACGACAGAAGCTGGGACGAGCCACCCTGGCACCTTCCGGGTGCTTTTACCACGGCCCGGCCCAGCCTGGGATCAGTGTAATGTCTGTTGCGCTTCCCCGGGCCATGGTCTGGTGGTCCGATTCCCTGCCGTGGTCCCTGTCCCATCATGTCTGTTTGGGGCTTTCCTTGGCCACAGGGGGTGGTTGATCTGTTCACCCCTTCCGGGAATCCACTGTGGTGAATTGGGACCGCGTAATGCAGTCACACCATTGATTTGTGTAGAGGCATTATGACATCTTCAGTTTTATTCTCTATCCCCTTCCGAATAATTCCTAACATTCTGTTTGCTTTTTTGACTGCTGCTACACACTGCGCTGTGGATTTCATTGTATGGTCCACAACCACTCCCAGATTCATTTCCTGAGTGGTAACTCCTAGCTTAGTACCCAACATTCTGTAAGAATAGTTTGGGTTATTTTTCCTTACATGCATCACTTTGCACTTGTTCACATTAAATCTCATTAGTCATTTAGATACCCAAGCACCCAGTGTCAAAACAGATTCCATTGCAGTTCCTCACAGTCTGCTCATGTTTTAACTGCCTTGAATAACATGGTATCGTCTGCAAATTTGATCACCTCACTCTTAACACCCTTTTCCAGATCATTAACGAATACATTAACAGCACCGGTCCCAATACAGATCCCTGAGGCACACCATTTTTTACATCTATCCATTATGAAAACTGACCATTTTGTCCTACCCTTTGCTTTCTATCTTTTAACCAGTTTCTGATCCATAGTAAGACACTACATCCTATCCCATAACTTTTTAATTTTCTCAAGAGTCTCTCATGAGGGACAGGCCTGGCGTCGGCAAATACGCTGGCAGGAGACAAAATAAACAGGGAGGGGGGGCATCTTGACTTCTTGGCCGGGGGCCCATTCCACCCTTGCTATGTCCCTGAAACAGACACAGTGAGGGCCCGGTATGACCTGCCTGGACCAGAGACTCACTAGCACTTCTGTTTGTGGGCTTCCAGATGTTGTCTTGTTGCTGCCCTGGCCTGGGTAAGTTGAATTCCCCAGATGTGATCCCCCAAATGATTCCAGTCCCACAGACTAGGCCAAGGGCTGCCCAGGCTTGCCAATGTGGGCCACAGCAGGCAAGCACATCTGTTCCAACCATGTTTGGATACAATGGCTCCTCATCATAACGGGGGATGGGCTACACCAGGGCTACCCAGTTGCGTGTTTGTTGTCATCTCCTCCCAGGGATGGGGCAGGGTTTGCCCGCTGGCCCAGTTGGATGCACATCCATTCAGTGCCCCAACCTGACATGTTGAGTGTGACCCCTTTCTCCTGGTCATGAAGCCAGAACACTGGCTGCATGATTGTTTTCACTCTCTATGTTGATCATTGTTCACGTCATTGTGGTTTCAAATCCAAACCCTAACATGGCCTCCTGGTTGTTTGGAAGCAGTTAAATGAAAATCTTAGAGGTGTTGAGTTTTCCCTTGTTTGTAGTTTTCTCTTTTGCTGAGCTGCCCAAGGCAAACAACAGGTGTGGTCAGTACGATCAAGTGGTCTAAGAACCCACACTCATTGGGTACTTTCAGATGATACGGGGCCCTTTGGCCCCGTACAGGCACCACCGGCTTCGTTCCCCACCGGGGTCACCCCGTAACGGCACAACAGACGTGCCGGGGGGATCCCGGTGGGGAAAGTGGGAGGGGCCGGGGCCAAGCGGCGCAACGTGTGGCCGCACGGCCCCGCCACCTCCACGCACCCCGCCACCCGCCCTCCGAGGAGACGGACGGGCGGTGGGGCCAATGCGGCCGCCGCGTCCGGCCGCTCGTGCCACGGCCCGGGATCCCACTGGGGATCCCGGGCCGTGGCACGCGGCCAGACGTTACTTT
>QEPC01015343.1:404812-440371 GCA_003113815.1 Sphenodon punctatus | reverse complement strand
TCCACCTGAACACTGAACGAACGAACATGAACGTATGACCCGACCGCGAACGAACTGAACGGCCGTACACGAACGCGCGATCCGACCAAACAAATGAACACGAACACGCGAACCGAACGCTGCCGAACCGAACGGGCAAACACGAACACGTGATCGGGCTGAACACGAACACACTAACCGAACGCGGTCAAACTGAACGGCCAAGCACGAACCGCAATCTGTTCGCCCATGCCTAATGAGCAACGTGGCCACAGAAACATATTGACCATTTTCTAGAAAAATAACTATTTGTGATAGTATGTTGGGAATGAAGAGATCAGGAACTACGCAGCTATTTTCCTCACAACTACCAAGCAACAAGAAATATATCTAGTATTAAAAAAGAAAGAAAGCCATTGTGTCCCACCTGACAAAGTGAAACCTGATTTCCGAAATAAATGTGTGTTCTGAGGGAGGGGAGGACAGTGTCCAATGGAAGCTATAGCTGAAAAAAATTGTGGGTTTTGTATTTATGGATATTATTCATAGGGATATGCAAACACAGTTCAGAAGTTCGGAGTTCGGACCAAACATGGTCTGATCAGACGACCAAATCCGAACCTGAACTGACCGAACCGAACCTGATACTGAACTCTGAAAAGACCAAATAGTTTGGTCGGTTTGGATCGAGTTCGGATGAGTTCAGGCAGGAGAAACGCGAGCCCTGCCTGACACAGGGAAGCGGGGGAGGGGGTCAGCTGAGGAGCAGACTTCCAGACACCAGGGGCGGGAGAGCCTTGGAGTAGCAGCCAGCTTGCCCAGTCACCATCCCTTTTCTCTTCAGACCACTGGCTTAGCAGTTTGCGATTGGACATGGGGGACAGGGGGCTAGGCTGCACAGAGTGAATGGGCCTTGCGGTGAGACGGGTGCAGCATGAAACAAAACTCATTCCCCTCCCCCCTTCCAACACCTTCTGAGCTAGTCACTGTTCCTGACAGCAGGCATTTTCAGAAGGCTCCCTCTCCCGGCAGTTTGTGTACCTCCCAGATTATATTATTATTATTATTATTATTATTATTATTATTATTAATATTAACAAACATTTATATAGCACCAGCAGTGTACCTGGCACTTTACAAAGTAATAAAATAGACACGGTCCCTGCCCCTAGGGCTTACAATCTGAGATCCCCAATCCATTGCCATCCTCCTCCTATTTCATCTATCCAACCCATTTACCTCCATATTATCATTTATTTAGATTATATTAGATAGATTTAGGCATTATTTTTATTTTTAACCCCTCCCTGTGTTCTTCCTCCCCCCTCCATTGAATCCTTCCTTTCCGTCTCCCTCTATATATTCCATCCCCGATTCCCTTCCCCTCTTTTTGGATTTATTTAGAGTAGGATTATTAGATTGATTTAGGTTTCATTTCAGTTTTGTACCCCTCCCTGTGTCCTTTGTGTTCCCCCCCATCCCTGTGTAATTTGATTGATAGATAGATAGATAGATAGATAGATAGATAGATAGATAGAGTAGGAGTTAGCTTAGTTATAGAGAGATAGATAGAGATAGTGTTAGTTAGTTATTCAGTTTTGATATTTTAGAGTGTGTTTGTAGGACTAGGCCTTTAGATATAATATTTACTTACATAGATTTTAGAATAGTTAATACTATAGTTAGAGTTAATGTAGATAATATTAGATTTAAAAAATTGAATTTTATATATATATATATATATATATAAATATATATATATAAAAACTACACACACACACACATATATATATATATATATATTAAAAATTCAATTTTTTAAATCTAATATTATCTACATTAACTCTAACTATAGTGAGCTACACACACATAAATAAAACTTCCATTGAAATCAATGGAACTCTCAATGAAGAACGTTAGTTCCGCCTTAACTAATGGAGCCATTATATATAATGGAGCCACGCTAGTGGAACTAACGTTCTTCATTGAAAGTTCCATTGATTTCAATGGAAGTTTATGGGGCAATTTCCTCTGGCTTGCAACCGCATTGACAGGGTTTTCTCTTTGATCTTCTTAGTAAGAGAGAATCTGGTTGCATACAGAAGTCAAGAAATGGTCAGGGTATGTGCTTCTCATTTCACATTGTAAAATGGAGTAGTGGACGATGTTTATTTTATTTATTTTATGTTTTATTTATGTGTGTGTAGCTCCCCTCACCTTTGGGGACTCGCAAGTGCTTAGCCTGCACTTGCAGTGAGACTGCCACTAGGGGGAAGAAGAGAACAACTGAGTGAGTTGCAGGGGGGGAGGGAGGAGAAAGGAAGACAAGATGGCTGCCTGAGGAGAGGCTGAGAAGGCCTGGCAAAAGAAACAGGTGTGCTAAATCAGCAGCACAAAGCAGAGGCTGCTTGAAGGAGAGCAAAGCCAGAGAGAGAGGAGGGGAGTTGGAGCTGCCAAGGAACCTGGGGCAGTCAGAACAGACTTGAGCCCTCACCGAAGCTACCAGTGAAGGAAGTGTGAAGGCTCCAGTGAGCTGCCAGCTTACTGACAAAAACCCGCGGAGAGGATACTCGGTCAGCAGCCCGGCTGACGGGGGACCAGAGGGAAGAACGGAAGTCTGAGGATTCAAAACCTTCAGGTACCAGAGGGATAGCGTGGGAGGTCGGCTGGCAGTGCGGCCAGTGGGACATTCATCCAGGCAGCCCATCCCAGCTTCAACCAGGCCAGCGGAGGGAAAGCCCACCTGCCTGAGGGGTCGCCTTATCCCATGACCCTATTACCCTGGCAGGAAGCTCCTAGAGGCCTCAGCCTGCATGCTAACTGGCCCAGCCCAGGACTCTAGGGGAGAGGGAGTACAGGGTCCCCAGAGAATCTGCTGTGGGAACAGGGGTTCTTGAAGCATTTTTAACCTGCCTTGTGAGGCTTATTTTCTGTTTAGAATAAACCTGTTGTTTAACTTGTTAGCCTGTCTCATGTGTGCCTGTTTCAATGGAAAGGTTCTCTGATCTAGTCCTAGGTATTCCCACCACAGGGCCCTGGGACATGTGTGGGGGGGGGGAGTAGCCTGCCCCTTTCCTCATCAGGATCCCCATAGTCCTGTATGTACCCCGGGTGGAGGCACTGCAGTTTTGTGCCAAATCAGGAGAGCAAGCCCATGAACCCAGGCACTCTATTCCTTGGAACCCTCCACAGGAGACATAGAGACAAGGGAGTAAGCAAGGGGGCGCTACATGTGTGTGTGCTTTTATGGGACTTAGCTCATGCATGTTCAAAAGTGGTAGCACAAATCTGCCCACTTCTGGCTGCTCACGCTGCCTGTGTGTGTTTTTCCCAGAGAGGGGAGAGGAGTGGAGCCAGGAAGCGGAACGCTGTGTAACTGACATGACAGTGACAAGGCTAGTCAGTGTCATGTCACTTACACAGCTCCCTGCTTCCCCGGCTCTTGGGTCCTGGAGAGGGGAGAGGAGTGGAGCCGAGAGCTGGGAAGCGGGACACTGTGTAACTGACATGACACTGACTAGCCTAGCACAGTCTGCAGGGCTTAGAGGAGCAGCAGCAGGTGTACGGACAGCAGCGGCCACCTTCAGCACCTCCCAGTCAACAGTTTGTACCCAGGATGAGCTCAGCCAGCAGGAGGCGGCGACTGAGACTACCCATGGGTGTCCAAGACCTCCCTCCACAACCTGGAGGCACTGAAGGGAAATCGTGAGTGAGTGACTGGAGTGGGGGCCCTGCAGCCTCCTCGGGGAGGGAGCGAGGGGCATCAATACGGGGCAGGGGTAGGTCCATGGCTGGGTCTTGCAATGGCAGGAAAACCTCCACTCACTCAGTCCCTAAAGCCAGTTCAAACTGGGACTGAATGGAGCAGCGAGGGGAGCAGCTTCCCTAAGAGGCATTGGCTGACTCAAGCAGCAGCAGGGGGGGCACCACTCTGCTCACTCCCCTGCCCCTGTTAGGAGCCATGGGTTTTGGGAAGGCTGTGGGGGCTCCTCCTCATGCTGGTGCTGCTGCTCTGAGTCTCTGCCTCACTCGCGGTGCAAGCCCCGCCTGCTATCAGTCACTCCCTCCTGCCCTCCTTGGCCAGCTCACTGAGTCCTTCCTCCCTTCTCCTTGGAGGGAGGCTGATCCCCATGAGGCTCTAAGTGGTAGTGGGCAGCCCACTGAGACTGTCTGTGGAGGCCAGGGCCCTCTCCCCCTGCCAGCGCCATGGGGTCATGATCAGCCAGGGGAGGAGGCGATCGGGTGGCAGCAGGTCTCCCTCTCACCAGGATGCACCTTCCCCATCAATGCTAATCCTCTGCCCATCATGTATACACCTACTATAATCTGTTCCCATCTATATACTATCAGAAATCACTATCACATGTTTGCATTGTGTTTTAAAAAAACCCAAAGAAATTAGAGAAACAAAAAACCTATGGTTTTACAAACTTAGTTAAGGCAGATTCATACCAAGCAAACTTTAACAAATCTAGAAATTGTGTGTTAAGGCTCCCGTCTTAACTTCCACACTTTGCCTTGGTCTTTCAGCTCCAATCCTCTTCCTTTGCAGGTTGGGAGCAACACTAAAGTTAGGATGGCACGCTCCTCCCTGTCCAGTATTACATCATTACTCTACTTACAATGTGGCAAGAATTTCTCTTTCATTTACATTCCAGATCTCCATTTTGTGGCACTACATCAAATACATCTCCTCACTGCACAGGCGACTAACAGCATGTAAATATGCCACCATCAAACAACTACATTGTCTGGTTATGTCCTTATATTTAAATTCCTTTTATTTGGGATCATCCCCACGTACTCTAACCAACTACTTATTTGCCCCTCACTCACTGTGACCCACTAACCACCACTTCACTCTTAGAAAATAGAAATGTTTTGACTTCAGCTTCCACACCCCACCCCACCCCCAGTCTAACCTATTAGCTTCCAACCCCATAACACACAACCTAGAGGTCTGGACTACCCAATAAACTTCACTCACCTACCCCAAAATTGCAAGATTTCTGACCACTATAATGACAATAATCTCTAATAGAGGATGCGACAGAGATGACAACCCCTCCCCCCCCCAAAAAAAGAAAACACCACCCAGGAGAGGAGGTGTAAAGCATAATGAGGCAATAGAGACTAGAACAACAAGGATGCAGCTATGGTGCTTAATAGCATGATGGTAGTGTTCCCCATGGTCTCCTATCACTCCTGCCAATCATTTACATCACCGAAAATCTCGACATTCTACCAATTTCTTATGGCATTCCTCCTATTATTCCACCAAGTTCCTTCCTGCTGTACTTCATCCTTATATCCTCCTCCCTGTCATTCCACCATCTCTCCCAGCTGCCTTTGTTATTCCACATCTTCCCCCACACACTCCCCAAGATGCATCTCCATTGTATTATTTCAGAAACAGTTAATGATATATAATTTAATTCCAAACTAGCATTAATGTTTCCTCCATTTTTTCCATTTGCTTTTCCATGCATTTAATGTCAATGTGTATCCTGCTCAGCTTTAGTGTTGCCCCCAACCTGCAAAGGAAGAGGATTGGAGCTGAAAGACCAAGGCAAAGTGTGGGTACATGGAGCCTAAGTTGTAAGCGAGCACAGTATGTGAAGCCATACAACATCTTTACTGCTTACATGGTGTGGAAGTTAGGGCAGGAGCCTTAACACACAATTTCTAGGTTTGTTAAAGTTTGCTTGGTATGAATCTGCCTTAACTATGTTTGTAAAAGCATAGATTTTTTGTTTCTCTAATATATATATAATTGTATGCATTTTAGTTGGAAGACATGGAGAAGGGAAGTAAGAGAGGCCGGTCTGCTTCCTGTAGGGCAATTGGGCACATGGCAGAGGTGCTGGTGGACCATGCCAGAGGAGTGGCAGCATGCAGCAGCAGCAGCCAGACCCCATCACCACATCCTAAGTTTTGCAGGCATGATTTTGAGAGACAGGGTTCAGAGGCTCCCAGCAGCAGTGGCACTAGTCTGGGGGTGGTTCAGCAGTACCTCCTGCCAGTGTCCTCCAGTGCCACACAGGGCACTAGAAGCCCTGCAGGACATGAGGTTGCAGCTGTCTCTGCTGCTGCAGGAGCAGGTGATGCTTCCGATGTTCCTCCAGAGCCACCAATGTTCCCCATTGTTGAGGTGATCCCCATTAGTCCAGAGCTTGTGGATCCCATCCCGGCTGCTAGAGGGAGGGCCTGATCCCCGGGCATTGACAGCAGGGAGAGGAGTATCAGCAGAAGCAGCAGCAGTAGCAGCTCTAGGGGGCACAGGGAGGAGAGTGGCAGTAGCATGGTGGGCAATCAAGCCTCAGGGTCCCAGTACTCCCCTTCACGGGACATCACAGTGATTGAGGACAGTGGGGCAGAAGAAGACATTAGTCCCACAGAGGAGACACCTGGAGCTGAGACAATGGCTGTCCTTCCTCCCAGAGTTGTGTTGCCACCAAGTTTTGCCCCTCCCAGTAGCGCTGGCAGCATCAGTGCATCACCCAGGGTGGTCCAGAAGGTGGTGGTGGGTGAATAATCTGTCTGGGCACATTTCAAGCTGGTGCGGGCGGATGATCCCAGGGAGGTGCAGTGCACTGTATGCAATAAGCTGGTGAAGCGTGGGCAGATGCTCACCAATTTTACTACAACTGTCATGGCAAGGCACCTGAAATCATGCCACAATGCTCTACTGCTAAGTGGGAAGGCAGGGAAAGTGGATGCCAGCAAGTTCCTAAATGCAGTGACTAGTCGCCTACCTCCTTCAGTGGACAAGCGTCCTGCACCAACTGCTACTGCCTCTAACAGCAGGAGCAGTATTCCTGATGGGGGGAAGATCAGCAGCAGGAGCCTTGCCAGCAGTGTCAGTCCACTATGGAGGGGATTGGGTGGGGGCAGCTGCCAAGGCCATCAGCAGCTGAAGTGCGGTGTGGCTTTCAAGAGAAAGCCAGGCACCTGTTGGTCAAAATGATTGTACTGGATGGGTAGGTCTTCTCCATTGCAGAGGACATGGGCTTCAAGTGGCTGAATGGGTTCCTGGCCCCCCAGTTTAAGCTGCCATCCTGCACCACCCTGAGCCAGAATCTGGTGCCAGAACTGTACATGGCTTTGAAGGAGTGAGTGATGGAGCAGCTGGCAGGGGCTGGAGGTGCCACTGTCCATTTCACCACTGACCTCTGGTCCACCAGGAACGCCCAGCATGCCTACCTGGCAGTGACGGCGCACTGGTGGCAGGACCTGGAGGCAGCTTTGGGGAGTGGCAGGAGGGGTCCCGAAACAGGTTATAGGTGGACCCTGCTTCAGGCACAAGTAATGGACAACCTCCATACCACTAGGATCATGGAGGCAGCCCTGACCGCCATGGTGAGGGAGTGGGTGATTCCAGGCATTCCCTTCACCAAGGGGTGTGTGGTGATGCACAACGCGGCCAATATACTGAAGGCAGTCCATGACGGGGGCTTTACCAGCATCCCTTGCGCCGCACACACCCTTCACCTGGTGGTCAGGGATGCTCTGGGCTTGGGGAAGAAGGGGATTGGCGCAGGCACCCGTATCTCCCTGATCGAGTGGGGAAGGAAGCTGGCAGGGTTCTTTAACCGGAGCGTGATGTGCAGCGAACTCCTCCGGGAGAAGCAGGCCGAGCAAGACTCCCCAGTGCACCAGCTCATATAGGATGTCTCCACATGGTAGAATTCCACCTTCCTGATGCTCGAGCGGCTTCTTGAGCAGGAAGCCGCCTTGCATCAGGTTCAACTGGTGATGGACAACAGGGCACCTCAAGTGTACGATGGGTCGGAATGGGAGATCCTGTCTCACACGGTCTTTGTGTTAAGACCGTTCCTGGGTGAGAAGGAAACCGTGAGCAGTTCCACTGCCACCCTCAGCCAGGTGGCCCCTCTGGTTCAGAGTCTCCACAGGAGGCTGGATGAGATTCTTGGGGGGGGGCGGGATTGTGGCCCTCAGGGCAGGAAGCTGGCCGATAAGGCGCTTGACCTGGCGCGGAAGCTGAAGGCAGGCTGGAGGTACATTTTGATGAGCTCCTGCAGCAGGAGGAATATGTCCTGGCAACAATGCTGGACCCCAGGGTCAAGGGCAGCTTGGCACGCCAGACAACGCTCTATGGCCACTGGAAGTGTGAGCTGGTGGACAGGGTCCAGTGGGCAGAGCGGGCTATGAAGAAGGACGCCCCTGGGGATGGTGGGAGTGAGATCAGCTACCCCTTTTAGCCAGCTGGGTCTATCCCTGCCCCCAGCCCTAGCAGTAGCAGCACCAGAAGCAGCAGCAGGACCCCTATTGCCAGCAGAAGCAGCTCGGCCTATGTGCAGGCCACTCTGGGGAGCATAGCGTCCTCCTCAATAGGGAAAGCTGCATGGCTGAGGGCAGTGGTGGAGGTTGTTCCCAGGCAAAGCTACCAGAGGGAGTACAATGGCACCTCAGCAGCTATGGAGACCTATCTGGAGGAGGAGCCATGCATCGATCCCAGCAGTGATCCCTTTGCCTACTGGGATGGTAAGGCCAACATGTGGCCAGTCCTGTCAAAAGTGGCCAAGGGTATCCTGTTCTGCCCACCAACCAGTGTCCCTAGGGAGTGGGTGTTCTCCATGGTGGTGGACATTTTCTCCCCGCACCACCTGAAACTGGGGACCAAGTTGGTGGAGCAGTTGTTGTTCACCAAGGTGAACCTTCCGCTGCTTGGATACCCCGAGCTGCCCCTGGACAAGAATTGATGGTGCAGTGGCACACACCATCCCATGCCAGGGGAAGTCTTGGGATGGGACTCCACCTCCTCAATCTGGGCTAGGGCTACTGATGCTGTGCTGCTGAGGTGCTGTCAGTGTCCTGCCCTCTTGATGCCCGGTGCCCACCCTGCCCCTCCCTCCCTCCCTCCCCCCCCCTCTCTATCTCTCTCTCTCTCATACAAGATGGCCTCGGCCGGCTTATCTGACCTACTGCATGATGCAGGGTGAATGAATAAATAACTTTATTTGCCTCAACCAAAGTTTATTGGCAGTTATACTCACAAACTACAAAATATCATTCTTGCGTCAATGCAATACATACAAATAAATCAAAGAAATACACAACAATAAAAAATAAAACAAGTTAAAAAGAACAAGCTACAAATGGCTTCCACCTAAATCTTATCCACTGGGGGTACAGCTTAAGAAGGTTCCTTCCCCATTAAATAGTCTTGCCTCTTTCTCCAGACCATTTCCCCAAAAACTGCAACCGCCCAGGTTAAGTCAGTAGCCTTATAATCTAAACACAAGTCCAGAGGGTCAGCATGAGGAAACTTTGACTGTATTTGATTCAGGAGCCTTTGGATCGTTATCCTCTTGGCAGTATATTTAGGACACACCAAAAGAATATGCTGTACTGTATCCAGAACTTGTAACGAGCAGAACGAACATTTCCTATCCTTCCACGGTATCCCCCTATAATGACCATAAAGTACAGCTGAGGGGAACATCCCAAAACGAAGGCAAGTAAGTGCTCTTCTTGCTGCAAACTCCCCCCCAAAGCCCCAGATAGCTCCCTTCCCCCAACGGACAGGTTGGGGTCTTATAGACCGGGTTCACCTTCTGCAAGTGTAACAGGTCAGCCTCAATTTGTGTCTGCTGATCTCTCAGTCTACGTTTAAACAAGCTCATAGCCTGCCTGACATTCAAAGATAACAACACTGCCAGCGGGAGTCCCAACTTCCCCATGACCACCCCCATGCTCTCCAACCATGGGCATAATAAACCTCGTGCCGCACCCTCTCCAGCAAGGAAGCCCCTCCAGCCGGAGGTGAATTGATCTTTAGCCAGAAGCGAACCAGCGACTGAACTGCCAGCACCCTTAATGGCACCGAGCCGGTCTCAAGTCTCAAAAAGACTTGGGGGGTACCCCTCGGGACCCCCAAAATAGCCCTTAGAAACCCATTTTGGATTGGCTCTAAGTCCTCCAGAAAACCCAATCCCCAAACCGGGAAGGCATAAAGCAGCTGGGCTATCACCTTCGCCTGAAATAAATGAATAGCCGGTATAATCAACTGACCACCTTTGCCAAAAAAAAGCCACGTAGGGCGTTCCCTGCCTGGTCCGCCCTGATCTTAGCCATTCGCCAATGATCTCGCCAGCAGGGCGAGTTGGAAAAAAACACCCCCAGATATTGGAACTTATCCACCTATATTATCTGGTGTTCCCCAATTCTCCATACATGCTTAGTTCTATGTTTCCTTTAACCAACAACCAGGACTTTGGTTTTCCCATAGTTAATTTCTAACCCTTCTTGCTGACAGTACTCCCCCATCCGTTGCATCGCCCGGCGAAGCCCCACACGAGAGCACGAGATCAGAGTTGTATCATCAGCATAAAGCATGCACCCTACCTCATAGGGGCCAACTCGGGGTGTGTGTGTATCCACTTCTGCCATAAACTTAGGAAGATCGTTCAAAAAAATGTTGAACAAACTCGGGGCCAGGAGGCACCCCTGTCTCACCCCCCTATCCACTTCTACTTTATGGGACAAAGCTCCCTCCCTGTTAAACTTCACCTGCAATGTGTTGTTCTCATGCAGGCGGATAATTAATGCCAAAAGCCGTGGTTCAATATGACGATCTCTCAACTTCCCCCATAAACGCACTTGACTAATCGAGTCGAACGCCATTTTTAAATCTATAAAACATAGATAAGCCTTCCGACCCTGACCAGTCACTTTCTTCACTAGATGGGCCAAGACCATGGCATGATCCACCGTAGAATGACCTCTCTGAAAGCCGGCCTGTTCAGGCACAATAATCTTCCTCTCCTCTAGCCAATCCTGAAATCTAAATAACAAAAGCCTCACATACAGCTTACCAATTACGTTCAAGAGGGTAATTGGTTGATAATTCCCCGGCACCCATGGGTCACCTTTCTTAAATATAGGCATCACAATGCCATTAATCCAGCCCATGGTTATTCTCCCCGATGCATTAATATAGGTAAAGATCGGGGCCAATATTCCTGCCCACCATTGGGGGGGCTTGCCTTAAACATTCTGCCGTGACCAAGTCCATCCCAGGCGCCTTCCTGCACTTGGACTGGGCAATCAGCTCTAACACTTCCTCTTCCTGAACTGTCGGCCAATGAGGAAAGGTGTCAAAGTCCCCTACCATGGGGAGCCGATCCACTGGCTGGGGGAGCGAATAAATATCGCGGTAAAATTCCACCCAGACCTCTGGCGATAGCTCAACCGTTGTCATCACATCGCCACCACATTTCAGTTGTTTAATGCAGCCCCAGAACTGTGCCGAATCCCCACTCCTAACCGCCCTTCCTAGCCTGGCCCACTTTCTTCAGAAAAAGAATAGGCGTTTGGAGGCCAGCAATTTCCGATAACTTTGTCTAGATGTTAAAAAAGACAGTCTAATTACCTCGGACGGACATCATTTCAACAATGATGCCAACTTTCTAAGATGGACCCGCACCTTCCGGCACTCTTTGTCAAACCAGCTTACGTTCCGGCCCTCCAGAAAGGAGGGAGATAACATTCCTGGACGAAGCAAGGGCTCAAGACAGGCCATAACAGCCGTAAGGCCTTCCAACCTGTCCATCTCCCCCGATTTTATAGCTAGACATAGTTGTTCCAGAGCTGGAGTTGCCACCAGTGCCTGAAAGCGAAGTGCCACCACCAGGGACCAGCGAGACCGTAGGTAAACCGCCTGAGATGACTGAATATTGTCCTGGCCCACTACACTAGCCTTCACTGTAATCCTCCCAGATTAGCTGCAATGGAAAATGATCTGAGTATGTTACCGGCAGAACTGTCAAGTCCTTAACGCTTGAGAATGAAGAGAGGGATGTCAGGAAGAAATCAATTATGCTCGACCCTTGCAGGGAATGAAAAGAAAAACAACCAACCCGCTCGCCTTTCACTCTCCCATTCAAAACCACCAGCCCCCGGTCTTCCACCAACACCTTCATAGATCTGGCATTAATGTTTATTACTAAATCTTGTGTGTTACGATGAGGCACCTCCCAAGGGGGAGAAAATCCCCCGTACCCCTGCCAGTCCCCCACCCTGGCATTAAAATCTCCACCAATGATGAGGGAAGCTGCAGGGAATAACAACTGTCCATTATCGACCCTGCAGGAGATTTCCTCCGAAATATCCTCATCAAAAAAACTGGAAGCTGGCAGAGGAATATAAATATTTCCTATTTCCTAGGGTGGCATATTGGGAAACAAACTGTAAGCCTACTAGCCAGCCTTTGGCTAGATGATCTCAGCCTGCCTATCTGACTATCTCTCTCTCTTGCATGCTGCACAGTCTTTGCCAGCCTATCTGAGTGCCCTGCCAAGGTCCCAGCCTGCCTTCCCTACTGACTCTCATGCCATGCTGCCTGTCTGCCCACCCAGGTTGCTTAGCTCAATTTCTGCCCCAAACCGCCTGACAGCCTCTCATGCCATTCTGCCTGTCTATCCGCCCAGGTTGCTGCCAAGCTCAAAGCCTGCCTCAGCCTGTCTTCCTGCCTCTGATGCCAAGGTGCCTGTCTGCCCGCCCAGGTTGCCTAGATCAAAGCCTTCCTAAGCCCGCATTCTTGCCTCTCATGCTACACTGCCTGTCTGCCCGCCCAGGTTGCTGCCAAGCTCAAAGCCTTCCTCAGCCCGCCTGCCTGCCTCTCATGCCAAGGTGCCTGTCTTTCCACCCATTCAACCCTGGGTGATGTGCCCCACTTGCCTGGTAATCCCGCTGCTGCTGTCTGCTGGTTTATGGAGAGATAGAGAGAAAGTCTCACTGCTAGGAGAGACAGACATGATCCCACTCATATGGCCAGAGAGTGGGGGGGAGAGAGAGAGAGAGAGAGAGAGAGAGAGAGAGAGAGAGAGGCTCCCCTCTAGAATGAGAGAGATGGGGTGGAGGGGGAGAAAGCCCAAGCTGCCACCTGCCAGAACCATCAAGAGCGCTCATCTGTGCCCACATCCACCAGCAAACCTACCAGAATGAGATGGAAATAACAACACACAACATATTATATGTGCCTGCCTGTCCATGTGTGTTCCTATACCTGTTACCACCTATCACATTGTTATGAATTGAAACTCTTCTCTATCTTTTCTTCGAAGGGCAGGACCTAAACCCCTAGTAGGCAGTTATCAATTCCAGGATCCTGGCAGAAGCAGTATAAAATGGACCACAAGCCCCTTAAATAGACATATGTTTATTACTATATCATATAGAAAGAACTGGGTATAAAGCAGTAATACACTTGCATATAGCAATAGTCTTCACCTATTCTAACAGCAAGCACACACACACAAATACATATATATGTGTTCTTACGTGTCAGAGGTCTCAGGTCTGGTCTCAAGAGGAGAGGCAGGGCAGGTACCTGATCGAGGTCTATCTAGGAACCTAGCTGCTGGAGTCTTGGCTTTTCACAGCCTTTGAGAGCATTGGAAAGGATCAAGCACCAATCAACCGGCAGCCACCTAGGTAGCTGGTCAGAGGGTACCATGCAAGACATCTTTCCTGTCTAGGGCTGGCCTTTTTATCCAGTGACTGCCTTATGATTATCCAAAGTGTGGGGTTGTAAGTGCTAAGCCTGGAAAGTTCTCCCATTGGCTATTCAGATTTGGGGTACTTTCTGCTTAGTCAGTGTTATTATGGGCTGTCCTGACCAGTTGGATCCTGCCTACCCCTCCCTCCAGATGGGAGGCCTGATCTTTGGCCATGGGTTGCCCATACCCCTTTCTCTGAGGTGCCTTGATGTCTGACCAGACCATCTTGTCTCATTACATTGCTCAATCCTTATCTGTCCCTGTTCTCTCTTGTTTATTGTTTTCTTTGATGTGCAAAACTTTGTTCTGGGAATGGCCGGTTCTTGCTAGTTTTGCTCCTGCTGGCCTTCTCTTTAGATGACAAGAATGCATACCTGCTAATACCACAGCCTGTTTCATCTACATATTCCCTTCATTCCCTTCTCCTCCTGCCAGCCTGTTTTCCTCATAATATGCATTTTCACTATTCCTAAACCAAAATTACTATAAAGCATATAGCAAACACATAATATTTTTTCAGTATTTACAGATGTGTATAATATTCTCTTGGTTCTATAATGCATAATGCTTCAATCAGCCTACTAATTCACTACAGCATGATTGAATTAAGTATACACAACCATGCACTAATTCTAGGGACATCATTCAAATTCCATAGGCTGTCATTCCACTGTACCTGAATCATCATGACTGCCCATCCCAGGAACCATCAACGAGATTCTGTGACCATCATTCCAGTCACTAGGGACTGTCATTCCATTCCACTGCATCCAGAAGCCCAGTGCCTGCATGCCAGCCTGCCCCCTCCCCCAGCCTACTCCTCGCAACCACCTGCGGATGCCCGCTGAAGTTGCTGGAAAAAAACCCTCTGACCACCAGCACCCGCCATCTGCTGCCTGCTGCCAAGGAGCCTATCTCTCTTTCTCTCTGGCACACTCACACAGACACAAGCCCTTCCCCTCCTGGGGGGCTGTCTGTAAGTTGAGACTCTGCTGCTGACACATCTTGGGGTTAATATGCTAACGCTACATCTGCTACTGCTGTCAGGTAGGGATCGGACAAGCTGTATATACAATGAGATTCTACCACCTGCCAGAAGCAGCACAGGGAGAGGGACAAACGATTGAACAAGTCAAACAAAGCTGGTAACAACAAATAGAACTTTTATAAAAAAACTTTTCAAACAACAACACATTTATAAAACCAAAACCAAACATTTATATATATGAAAAGAAAGGAAACTTAAATAACTTATTGGTCTGTGGGCCTGTCCCTCAGAACATGGGGGAAAGGCTAAAGAGGCGGGCAGGACCTAGGGGCAGGCATTCCACCCTCCGCCATTTGGTACCCGTGCTCGATGGCAAATTGCACGACCCCTGCCATGGATGCCTGCCACTTGCAGACTGACTGGGGGTGAAGCTCCACATCCTCGATCTCAGTCTGGAGGTACTGGGAATAGGCCTCCACCCTGAACTCCTGTAACTCCAGCACCTGAAACTGCTCCACCAGTTGGTCTTCCATAGTCAGGGCTTGCATCCGTAGTCTGTCCATATTTTTTTTTTGCTGGTCCAGAAAGTCCTGGGTGGGCTTCTGTACTTTGGCCCGAAAGGCCCTTGCCACTGAAGACTCTTCCTGTGGGGACTCCTCAGTGGAGCTGGAGGAGGGGGAAGGGCTTTGATGGCATTGCTTCTGGTGCGCCTTCCCCCGTTCTGGTGATGATGCTCCATGGCCCCGCCAGAATCCTGGCCCATCACCTTCTTCCTGTGGACTCTCTCTACGTGGGCGATTAGGCCCAATATGGTCCCCTGGCTGGTCCTTTTAAATCTTTTGCTGCAGACCTAGAGAACATAAAAAGATAGGAACATAAGAAGTGCCATATTATGTCAGACCAATGGTCTGTCAAGCCCTGCCTGCCTTCTGTCTCCACAAGTGGGTGGGTGGCTAATCTCTCTCCATAGGGGACTTCCTAACAGGTCATAGGGAAATCCATTCCCTGTTGTTCCAGCCTCCGTGCCTTACCTTGCAGATGGCAAATCCAGTATGCTTCTCATATCACCGCCAGACATCAGACCTTGTGCGCCAGCTGTCTGGAAGTGGCACTGGCGACCTCCACTTTGGTGTCCTGCACGTGGCACCAACACCGGCATCTGATTCCTCCTCACCCTCTCTGAAACAGGAACACATAAACAACACCTAAGTAATATCATGCATTTATGATGCTGTCTCTAGTCCTCCCTCCTTGGGGTGCTAGGGATGGCAACGGGAGATGGTGACCCTGGCTGGCATGTGCATATCCAAAAGATCCTGGCTGGCATGTGAAAAAGGGGATGCTAGGGATGGCACATGGAGAGACCCTTGCTGGCACGTGCAAATCCTGCCCTTCTTTGGGTGCTAGGAACGGATGGCAATGGAGAGACCTTGGCTGGCACGTGCAAATCCTGCCCTCTTTGGGGCACTAGGGTTGGCAACTAGAAAGACCCTGGCTGGCACGTGCAAATCCTGCCCTTCTTTGAGTACTAGGGATGGCAATGGAGAGACCCTGGCTGGCATGTGCAAATCCTGCCCTTCTTGGGGTCCTAGGGATGGCAACGGGAGACCCTTGCTAGGTGGCTGGCACATGTTTGGGTGGGTGCTTCCTTCAGTTCATGCCTGACTGCTGGAAGAGGCCCCCACAGTATCCTCTCTCTCTGTGTCAGATATCCGCTGCCACCTGCTGATGCCCACTGTTTGTGCCTGACTGCCCACCACCAACCCACCCACCCACCTGCATACCAGTGAGCTCACTCTAAAGGATAGTATTCTATTCTTCTTGTCCTCAAAGTAAAAATAAAGTTTACAAACCTGGCAGCACCTCCTGTGCCCGACTCTTGCTCCTCTGAGGAGCCAACCTCCACCACCGAAGGTCCAGCGGCAACCTCTTCCTCTTCCACCAGCTCCGCCATCTTTGCCCAGGTCCCTCTATTAATCCTCACCCTCTTCATTTTTTTTTTCAAACAAACAACAGCCAAACAAAACAGTCACCCACCAACTCATCAACCAGCCAAACCAACACAGTCAAACCAACACACAGTCAAACACAGCCAAAACACACCAAAAAAAACCAAACAGCCAGCCAGCCACAACACACACGCTCTCTCTCCACAAAAGCTCCGAATGCATGCCCTCGAATTTCCGGTTTCCGGTTTCCGACGCGATCATGGGATCACGCGATACCTAGACCTATTTCCGAATGACCGAACTGAACTCTACCAAACCGAATGACTGAACCCAAACTTGGTTCCCAGACCGAACAACCGAACAGCTGAACCCGAACTCAGCTCCCAAACCAAATGACCGAACCACGATCTTTTTGCACATCCCTAATTATTCACATTTTGGGATAGCTGCCTGAATATCCCAGTGATATCCACAAACAAAGTGGATATTCACAGATGTGGGGGTGTTGTTGTTCAGTCATTCATTTTTTTCAGTTCTTTGGTTGTTTAGTTAATTGGTTATTTATTTGGTTTCAGTTACTTCCATTTTAGACTATTGTGCATGTACCAAATAGTAATAGAATAACAAAATAATTATACATATATATGAACCAGTAGCCAAAAGAACCCAACATGAAAATACAATATGGTTCAAATTAGGTGATATCAATGGATATGAACTTTGTCATGGAAATTCATTTCAGCATTAATGTAAGATAATGTGATTTGGGGGGGCTATAAACGGGGCCATAACTCTTATTCCGGTGCATCTAAATGTTAGTTTCTTACCTTACCTTAGCCTTCTCTCCCACTACTAGGCTGAAGTTATTATGAGCTGTGGTCTGATTTTAAGGAGACATGAGCACATCACCATTTCAAAAATGAGATTTTACCCTCATTTTTCAGTTAAAAGATTAATAAAATCTGCCAGGATATCACTTCTCACTCTCCGTCCTATACATGCCTGCCCCTTTCTCATCCTCCACCCTTCCTTTCCTCCTTCTCACCAGCTTCCCCTGATGTGATCACCTCCCTGCCCTCCATGTCCATCCACTCTACCTGTCACCTTGACACCATCTCCTCCCATCTTCTGACCTCTATTGTCCCCTCTATCTCACCATCTCTGATGCACATTGTCAATCCCTCCCTCTCTACTGGCTCCTATCCATTGGCTTTCAAACATGCTACTGTCTCCCTACCCTAAAGAAGTCCTCCCTTGCCCCCTCTGACCCTTCCAATTACCGCCCCATCTAGCTCCTTCCCTTTCCCTTCAAGCTTCTGGAGTGTGTTGTCTACACTCACTGTCTTGACTTCCTCTCTGCCTGTTCTTCTCTTGATCCTCTTCAATCTGGCTTCTGTCCTCTTTGCTCTACTGATATTGCTCTGGCTAATACCGGGTGGCTCCTAGGTGTCCACTCCCAGACCATCAGTGGCGGAGGTCCCTGTGGTTTACGGAGGACTTGCGATGGCTGAAGCAAGAAGGGTGGCGATTAGAGCAACAGTGGAACCGTATTCTCACTGAAGCTGACCAATTGTGGCATAGAGCTAGTTTAAAAGCCTATGTGGTGCCTGTGCAAGCAGTAAAGAAGGGGCTCTTTGCTGCTCTCATAGTGTCTGTGAAGTTATGTCCAACTGAATTTTTCTGGGTGGTGAGGTGGCTGGTCAGTCTGCCCTCCCTCTGCCTGGAATTGGAATCTTCCAATGCTCACTGTGACTTATTTGACTATTTTGCAAATAAAATCATTCATATTCACCATGACTTTGATGTCACGCTTGGAATGGTAGGAGAACCAGAGGTTATGAATGCCCCATCCTGTCCAGTTTTATGGGATCATTTTCAGTGGGTGTTGACTGCTAATACAGGGGATGTCCTTGGGTCGGTGAGAGCTACCTGTTGTGAAGACCTGTGCCAGTCCTGGGCTGGTCAAGGCCAGCTGGGAGACGCTGGGGTCGTTGCTGGCAGGGGTGGGTAATTCCTTCCTTTAGGAGAGCAGAGTTCCGGGATCCCTCAAGGTTGCTGTGGTATGGTTTCTTGAGAAGAGGCCATATTCACATTGACCCCCTTGCCAGCTATCTAACCTTCCCTTTTTAGGGAAGGTTGTTGAATGGGTGGTGGCTCAGCAGCTTCAGGGGCATTTGGACTGCATCAGTTTTCTAGATCCCTTGCCATCCAGCTTTCATCCGAGTTTTGACACTGAGCTTGAGCTTGTGGCCTTGGTCGATGACCTTCACAGTGAGTTTGATTGGGGTCGGTCGACCCTTTTGATCCTGTTAGATCTATTGGCTGAATTTGAAATGGTTGATGATGAGATGTTGGTGACTCATCTGTGGGAAAGGGCTGGGGTGGGTGGTATTGTGCTCAAATGGTTCGACTCCTTCCTTTCCAGGAGAACTCAGCATGGAGGATTGCTCATCATCTCCCTGAGGCCTCATGTGTGGAGTTCCACAGGGTTCTATTCTGTCCCCTCTCCTGTTCAGTGTGTACATGCAACCTTTGAATGAGGCCGTGAGTGTTACGCCACCCACCCCCGCCAACAGCTTCGGCGGTGGGGGCTCCAGCACCATTCGCGGCAAACACAGATGGATGCGGGAGGCGTTCCACCCCCGTCTCAAAGGGATACCTCCCTGATGGCAAGAAAAACCCCGCCCCATGGGCAGCAGAACATCACCCGCATGGAAGCCCCAACTCTGCCCCGACGCAGTGCATGCCTAGGGGCAAGGCGAGCACCAGAGGAGACTTGGCCTTGAGATTCAGGTGATCAGGCTCACCTGGACCACATGAATAATATATAAAAGTCCCAGTGGGACGTCAGCTTCCCACCAGTAATCAATGAGAGAAGCTTCCCCCTCTTGCTCCTACCTTGCGAAAGATAAGTGATTGTGCCATGTGGCTTCCCGTGTTCGTGTGTTTGGTTTCTTGTTCTCTCCCTTGCCCTCCCCCCACCCCCAATTGTAGTGTCATGATTATTGTGTGCTTGAGCATGCTATTCACACCCCTTTCTCCTCGTAGCTGGTCTGTGGGAATGCTCCGCAACCTCCATACCTACCTCCAGGTATGCAGTACCTTCCCTTGTCCTCACTATACCTCACCCCCTTCCTCATTCCCTCTCCCCTCCCGGACTCTCTCCCCCCCCTTTCACCTTCCACATTGACACCCCACACTATCACCCTCACTTGGTGGTCTGGCTCCTTGTTGTGCGTAGAGTGTAGCTGTCCTCTGGACCCCCCCCCCTTCTGTGGTTGGCAAATTCTCTCCTCCCTGATGATGAAACAGGTTGCCCTTTGCAGCAGAGGGAAATCCCACCCACTACCCTGAGGGGATTACCTTTTACCCCAGTGTGTCCTTGGAGAGATGGCCAGAATCTCAGAGGGTACACCCCACAGAGCGTCTGAGTCTCTCCCTGTCCTTGTCTCCTTCTCCCTCCCTTCTCTGACAGAATTACCGGCCTCAACCACTCCTATAAAGCAACAAATTCCTGCCCAACAAATTCAGGACCTCCTCCTTGCAGTACAGGGCTTAACCATGGAGGAGCCGTGGAATCGCTCCCTGTGGTTCCTCTTCCAGCCCCAGCCCAGCCCCCAATGGTCGCCTCCAATGCCCCACTACCTCGAGAGCCTAAGTCTCCCTGATCTGAGAAATTTTATGGGGACCGAAGAGCGTGTCAAAGGTTCTTGGAATTATGCAACCTGACCTTCCAAACCCAACCCCTCACCTATAGCTCTGATCAGATGAAGGTCAACTTCATCACTGGGTTACTGGGAGGTGTGGCCCTGGATTGGGTCTCCCCCTTCCTGGCCGCCAACGACCCCCTTTTGCAGAACTATGAGGGATTTGTTAAACAATTTATATTTTTATTTGACTACCCCCATCATACTCGAGATGCGGAGCATGCTATCTTGCACATTAAACAAGGGAAATCGCCCCTCCTAGGCTATGTTACCCGGTTTCGATATTTATCTTTTGATTTGAGATGGGGTGACACCGCGTTACGAACACTATTTCACCAAGGATTGACTGACGAAATCAAGGATCAGATTGCAGGAGCAGTTGTCATGCCATCCACGTTAGAGGACCTAGTGACTGTGGCAATTCACATAGATGACCACTTGACAGAATGAAAGTGAGAACAACAGTGAGAACAAGGTAAGGAGACTGGCTACCGATCATCTTGCCTGCCAGTGAGTCTCCCAGCCTCTACTACAGGAGAGGGTGGAGAGGAGCTCATGCAAATTGGGACTGTACGGGGTCCCTTGAGTTCTGCGGAGAAGGAGAGATGTCGTCTCTTACGTCTCTGCTTTTATTGTGGGGCCAACGCACACTTCTCCAAAGAGTGCCCTCTCAAACCTGCCCGGTTCCCGATGTCGGGAAACGCCAAGGACCGGGAAGGACAGGTAACCTCACTAACCTCACGGAATAGTAACTTCACTATTCCCCTGCAGTCGAGAGTGGGGGCCAGCGGCCTCCCCTTGCCAGCTGCTCATACCAATTATGGTGCAGCTAACCCTCTCTACCGCTATGATTGTCAATACCCTGATAGACTCAGGATCCTCAGGAAACTTTATGGACTTTATCTTCACCAAGGCTCATGGGATCCTGTTACAAGAGAGAAGTAGGATAGAGATGGTACAAACCATTGATGGGTCTCCTATCTCCTCTGGCCCTGTACTCAAGTGCACCCCACCTTTACAGTGTACCATGGGGACACATCAAGAACGCCTGCGATTTGACATCATCGCATCCCCTCTCTTTTCCTTGGTCATGGGTTTTCCGTGGCTGCACCACCACAACCCCACCATCAATTGGGAACAACAGATCCTCCGCTTTCAGTCCTCCCAGTGTAGGAATCATTGTCTCGTCCCCACTCCCCTCACGCTGGGGGTCACCACTGGGCATACCTGCGATGGCACCTCCAGACTCCCTCCAGTCTACCAAGACTTAGGACAGGTCTTTGACAAACAGAAATCTGCGGGGCTTCCCCGACCTCCATCGCCCTTATGATTGCCCAATTGAACTGCTTCTGGGGGCAGAAACCCCGTATGGGCGAATCTACAATTTATCACCTGGGGAAACCGAGGCTCTGCGGCAATATATTAAAGAAAACCTTGAGAAAGGGTTTATCAGACATTCCATCTCCCCCGCGGGGGCACCCCTTTTTTTTGTGCCAAAGAAGGAGAGGGACCTCCACCCCTGTATAGACTATCGAGGTCTCAACAGCGTGACCGTAAAGAACCTCTACCCTCTACCCCTCATCCCTGAAGTACTGGGAAAACTGAAAGGGGCTCGAATTTTCACAAAACTCAACCTTCGAGGCGCATATAGCCTTGTCTGTATCAAGGACGGGGATGAGTGGAAAACTGCCTTTCGGTCACGGTTCAGACATTTTGAATATTTGATAATTCCCTATGGACTAGCAAATGCTCCAGCGACCTTCAAGCATTTCATAAATGATATCTTTTGAGATTTGCTGGACAACTTCCTCGTGGTGTATCTAGATGACATTTTGATTTTCTCCCCCTCACTTCAAGAACACATGAAACATGTACGCACCGTGCTCCTCCAACTGCAGGCCCATAAACTCTACTGAAGCTAGAGAAGTGTTTATTTTATGCTACCACTGTCCCCTTCTTAGGTTTCCTTGTCTCGGCAACGGGCATTCAAATGAATCCTAGCAAAGTCTCTGCAATCCACCGGTGTCCCGCCCCTTCATCAGTCAAGGCATTACAACCATTCCTTGAAGTACAAATTATTACCACCAATACATCCACCAATATGCTAAGAGGATGGCCCCCTTAATTCAATTATTGAAGAAGGGAGCAGCCTACCAATGGTTAGAACCGCAGCAACAAGCCTTCAAACAGCTGAAGAAAGCATTTCTATCAGCACCGTTACTCCAACACCCAGACATCACAAGTCCATTCATTCTTGAGGCAGATGCATCAGACAAAACCATAGGAGCAGTCCCCACACAGACAGTAGATAATCAGAAACAACGATTGCCCTGCGCATACTACTCCCGTCAACTCTCCCCGGTGGAACGGAATTATACTATTTTAGATAAAGAACTCTTGGCCATTAAGGCCGCCTTTAAAGCGTGGAGACACTTCTTAGAGGGCGGCCCTCATTCCATTCTGGTGCTAACAGACCACAAAAATTTAACGTATCTCCAGACCGCTCAAATAACCAACGGCCGCCATGCCCATTGGGCGATGTTTTTCGCTTATTTTTGCTTTAAGATACAATACCGCCCAGGCCCGGAAAACACAATGGCAGACTCCCTCTCACGATGTGATCAGACAAAGATTACCCCCACTTCCCACCCCGGGCCCGTCCTCCAGCCCAGAGTATTCACTGCCACCCTTCCTTCCCTACAAGACCATTGAAAGGAAAGCACGCTTATGGAGTCCAACCCTATGTATACCCGCAAGGAGGGATTGCACTACTTAGTAGTCATACCTCCCAAGTATCATCCTCAGGTCTTATGGGCACACCATGAGTCTACGTTAGTGGGGCATCCTGGATACCAACACACTCCTACGAGTTTTTATCCTATGAGAACCTTATCCTACGAGTCTTTTGGTGGCCACGAATTCACCAAGAAGTGGAAAAGTACGTCCACCGGTATTCAGTATGTGCATGAACCAAAACCCCTCATCAACTCCCCATAGGATTGTTGCAACTGACCCCTAAGCCAAAAGGACCATGGCAGAAGATTGCTATAGACTTCATAGTAGGCTTGTCAACTTCCAAACACTGTACGGCCATTCTCATTGTGGTGGATTAATTCACAAAGATGGGACATTTTGTAGCATGCCCAGGCCTCCCCATGGCACAAGAAACTGCTGAGTGCCTCTTACGAGAAATCGTCCGCCTCCATGGGATTCCCTGTGAAATTGTCTCCGATCGAGACCCAGAATTTATCTCCCAGTTCTGGAAAGCCCTGTGCACTCTTCTTGGAATTAAAGTGCAAACAACGACCACGTACCACCCCTAAGCTAACAGGCAGTTTGAATGCATTAACCAACATATTGAACAATATCTTTGGTGTTTTTGCAATTATTTACAGGACAACTAGGTGGACCTGCTATAATTAGCATAATTTACGTATAATAACGGGCCAATTGCCTCCCTGGGAAATTCCCCATTCTTTGTCTCATATGGGTTCCATCTGGCTTTGGGGCTCCCTACGTTACCTAAAATCTCGGTGCTCGCCACTGGAGCCCTTGTTCAACAGATCAAGAATGTCCGGAAGAAAGCACAACAATATCTCAAATGAGCTTGATAACAGTATAAAGTAATGGCAGATAGACAGAGAACACCCAAACCCAAATTTCAAGTTGGGGAGCTTGTATGGGTTCGACGAAAAAACTACCCCTCCCTTCAACCATCCACGAAACTTGATGATGCTTACATGGACCCATACCCAATCCGCCGGTGACTAAACCCAGTCACCTATATCGTGGACCTTCCCTCCCACCTTTGCATCCATCCCTCGTTCCACGTTTCCTTGTTAAAAAAAGTGCTAACCCCTCTCCACCCCCTCCAACAGAAAACACCCCCTCCTCCTGTTCTACTTCAAGGGGGCCCTGAATTTGAAGTTCGAGCAATCCTGGACTCCCGTTATATAGGCTTTTGATTGCAGTATTTGGTGGATTGGAAACACTATAGGACAGCCGAATGCTCCTGGGAACTCGCCGCAAATGTTCATGCTCCCTGCCTTATCCTTGCCTTCCATCACCGCCAGACGTCCCACCCTGGCCTCTGCACGTTGGTGGGGGGTGGGAGGGGCCCTGAATGGGGAGGTACTTTCACGCCAACAGCTTCGGTGGCGGGGGCTCCACCACCGATCGCAGCAAACACAGATGGATGCGGGAGGCGCCCCGCCCCTGCCTCAAAGGGATACCTCCCTAACGGCAATAAAACCCCGCCCCCTGGGCAGCAGAACGTTGCCTGCACGGAGGCTCCAACTCTGCCCCAATGCAGTGCACGCCTAGTAGCAAGGTGAGTGCCAAAGGAGGCGGGGTCTTGATATTCGGGCGATCAGGCTTACCTGGACCACACAGAAAACACATAAAAGCTCCAGCGGGACATCAGCTTCCCGCCGGTAATCGAGAAGCTGGCCCCTCTTGCTCCTACCTTGCAAAAGCTAAGCGATTGCTCTGTGTGGCTTGCCCATGTTTGTGTGTTTGGTTTCTTGTTCTCCCCCTTGTCCTCCCCCCCCCGATTGTGGTGCCATGATTATTGTGTGCTTGAGTGTGCTGTTCACACTCCCTTCTCCTTGTAGCTGGTTTGTGGGTTTTGTTCCTTTCCTATTAGTGCTCCGCAACCTCCATTCCTCCCTCCAGGTATGCAAGACCCTCCCTTGTCCACCCCTGCTTCCCTATACTTCACACCCTTCCTCATTCCCTCTCCCCTCCCCCACTTCCGGACACCCCCCCCTTTCACCCTCCATGTTGACACCCCACACTATCACCCTCACTTGGTGGCCTGGCCCCTTGTTGTGCGCAGAGTGTGGCTGTCCTCTTGACCCCCCCTCTTCTGTGGTTGGTTAATTTTCTCCTCCCCGGTGATGAAACAGGTTGCTCTTTGCAGCAGAGGGAAAGCCCACCCACTACCCTGAGGAGATTGCCTTTTACCCCAGTGTGTCCTCGGAGAGATGGCCAGAGCCTCACAGGGTCGACCCCACAGGGCGTCTGAGTCTCCCCCTGTCCTTGTCTCCTTCTCCCTCCCTTCTCTGACAGTGAGAGGGTTTTATGTTTAGTGACATCAATATGCTGATGACAGCAAACTATGCCTCTTATTTTTAGTTGATCCAGGCCCAGCAGTCTCAGCGTTTACTCGGTATTTGGCATCTGTCAGGGATTGGATGAGGGTGAACCATTTGAAGCTGAATCCTGAAAAGAAGGTGATGTTGGTGGAAGGTACTGAGGGGTTGGTGGCCCTCATAATTGATGGGGTTTGTCCATCTTTGGATTTTCAGGTTCATAGTCTGGGGGTACTCTTCGACTCAGAACTCTGCCTGGATGCCCAGGGACTGTGGCAAGGAGCACATTCGGCCAGCTACATCTGATACAGCAGCGTTGGCCGTATATATTGGACTCTGACCTGGCCACTATTATCCATTCCTTCATCACCGCAAGACTAGTGTGACCGGCCGGCGGGAGCAGCAGAGCCAGACCCAGGTCAGCAAGGCAGGGAAGAGGAGCCGGAACCGGAAGGCGAGCGGCCGGCCGTGGCGCTGGCGGCAAGACGCCGGGAAGGCGGGGCTAACCCAACATGTGGGGGTGGAGCCAAGCTCCCAGAGGGGAGGGCGCGGCCGAGGGGTTGAGGAGGAGCTGGCTACAAAAGGGCGGAGAAGCCCAAGGGGGGGGAGAGAGAGGAGGCGTTGGCGGCAGCAGAGAGAGAGGCGCAGGACCCTTGGAGGTACTCGGGGACACCGGACTGGGGCGAGGGCCTGGGAGTGGCCGTAGCCACTGAGACTTGGGGGAAGGGAGCTAAGAGAGAGGCGCTGGATCCCTGGTGGTACTTGGGGACACCGGACTGGGGTGAGGGCCTGTGAGCGGCAGCAGCCACCGAGACTTGGGGGAAGGAAGGGGTGTGGTGCAGGACTCGGGGGAGGGGAGCTCACCGAGACTTGAGGGGAATGGAAAGCCCCAGCGGGGACCCATCCGTGGGTGAAGACACTTGGGGGAAATCACCGGGACTTGGGGGAGGGGAAGGCACGGTCCGGGACAACGCTAACGGGTGAAAGGCATGCAAGGGGGGTGGGTAGGCTTCAGGCTTTGTGCCTGCGTGAGAAGCCCATTCCGGAGCCCGAGGGACTCTACCCTCTGGCCCCAGGGCCATTCCCGGAGAATAAGGGGGTCGCCCCTGCCCGCCGGCCCGTTCACGGGAACTGGCGGGGGACATACTTAGGGGGGGGTGACAATTAGACTACTGAAATGTGCTCTATGTGGGACTACCCTTGGTGACAGTTTGGAGACTGCAGCTGGTGCAGAATGTGGTGGCTCATCTCCTTACGGGGATGGGTCATCGTGAGCACATAACACCTGTTCTCCGTTCATTGCAGTGGCTGCCTATAGTCTTTTGGGTCTGATTCAAGGTGTTGGTCATTACCTATAAAGCCCTACATGGTCTGGGCCCCACCTATCTGTCGGACTGCCTTACCCCCCAGATCCTAACTTGGCCCCTGTGTTCTGCTAGAGGTGCCCTCCTTGAAGTCCCCCAAGTTTCTTGGGTGGAAACCATGGGGAGGGCATTCTCAGTGACCTCTCCGAGGCTGGGGAACTCCCTCCCGGTGGCTTTCCATCTGCCCCTACACCTCCCCCTCTTTTTGATGACCATGTAAGACCTGGTTGTTCTGCCAGGCTTTTGGTGAGGGAGATGGGTAGTGGGTGGGAGGGCTGGAGAGGGGAGGGGAGTGTTTCTGGTTCTATTTGGATTTATAATGGTAGATTTTATTGTATTTTATGACATATTTTATTTTATATTATATTTTTAAGATGTTTTGTATGCTGCCCGAGCTGCCTTTTTGGCAGGCAGGAGTGGGATAAGAATTGTTGTAATAAATACATAAATAATAAAATCGCAAATGATCTCTCTGCTAAATCTAATCACCTCTACTCCATTCTTGTCTTGCTTGATCTTGCTGATGCCTTTGACACCGTTGACCCTTCACTTCTTCTCGACTCTCTCTGTACCCTTGGTTTTTGGGACTATTTCCTTGACTGGTTCTTTTCCTTCTTCTCTAACTGCTCTTTCAGTGTATCTCTTGCTGGTGCCTTCTTCACGTCACTCCGCCTCTCCGTTGGATTTCCCAAGGCTCTCTGTCTTTGGCCCACTTCTCTTCTCTCTCTATACCCTGACCTTGGGCAAACTCATTGAATCACACAGTTTCCAATATCATCTCTCTGCTGAGGACACACAACTCTCTCTCTCCAGTCCCTTTCTCTCCCACTATCCAATCTCCTATCATAAACTGCCTCTCTGACATCTGTTTTGATGTCCTGCCATCAACCTAAACTTAATATGGCAAAAACTGAACTCCTAGTCTTCGCACGAAAGCCTTCCTCTCTCTCTTTCTTCTCAATTTCCATTAATGCGGTCACCATTCAGCCTGTTCCTCGGGTGAGTAGCCTGGACTTCATCTTTGACTCCTCACTCTCCTTTAAATCTCAAATTGAATCTGTTGCTAAATCCTGTCAACTCTCCCTGTGCAACATCGCTATGGTCTGTCCATTCCTCACTTTTTCCATGGCTAAACCCTAGTCTGTGCTCTGCTTTTCTCTGAACTTGACTATTGCAACTTCCTTCTCACTGAGCTTCTCTGCACTCACCTTTTTCCCCTCTTATCTATTCAAAACTCTGCTGCGAAGATCATCCACCACACCTGAATCTTTGATCGCATGCAGCCCCTCCTCGCCTCTCTCCACTGGCTCCCTCTACCTGAATGCATTTAGCACAAGCTTCTTTCATTTACCTACAAGGTTATTCATGGCCTGCCCCACCCCCATCTCTCTACACTAGTTTCCTGCTACGCTCCCATTCGAAAGCTCCGTTCCTCCTCTATCACCACCCTTGCTTTCTGACAGTTCCACTGCTTCTCAAAGCATGTCCGTTTGTTCTCTGTTGCCGCCTCCCTCCCCCCCCATGCCTGGACCTCCCTCCCCAAACACATTCACTCCTCTCCTTTCCTCCTGACTTTCAAATCCCTCCTGAAAACCTACCTCTTCTGTCAGACCTTCCCCAGCTCTTCATCCCCTTAACCCCTTCCTTCCCGCTATAACTACATAACTAAGCTAATCACATGTACATGGAATGCCATGCCTTCATGAACATATCCTTGTATCTCTCTCTCTCTGTTGCCTCTATCCCTTGACTTTCTTAGATTGTAAGACCACCAGGGCAGGAACCCTGTCTATTTTCAACAGTTGCAAAGCATCAGGCACATTGCTGGCTCTATCAAAATAAATAATAATAGTTTCATGAGTCTTCTTTCCATAGGAAACCAGTCTAAAAAAGTTGGTCTCATAAAAGCATCTTTATATCTCAAAAAAGCACCAATAAAGAAGACAAACCAAATATAATTTCTTTTTTTAACCCTTTTAAAGAAATGTATTTTTAATGTGCACTAAGGCTGAAACCAGACATTACACTAACTCCACTTTAACACAATTTTAACACTTCTTAAGCATGTTGCAGGGCTATATTGGAGCCCTATCCAGTCCTGCAACATACATAAGAAATGCTGAAGTGGTGTTAAAGTGGAGTTAGCATCATGGCTGTTTTCATCCAAAGTTTTCATTGTTGAGGATTATACATTCACTAACTTGAAGTACAGTAGTGCAGTAAGACACTTAGACTGCGTTCCCACCTGCAGCGGCAGTGATGGCAGCGGGAGGGGTGAGGGAAGATGTGGCAGCGCGGAGAAGCCGGTCAAGGGGATAAGAGCCCATGTAAATGGGGATCTGCTGAGGCTTCTCTCATGCATATCAGGGCACAAAATCCTGCCCTAACATGTACGAGAGAAGCAGAGAACATTGCAGATCCCCATTCACACCGGCTCTTTTCCTGTCGGCTGGCTCCTCCGCACTGCCATGTCTTCCCTCACCCCTCCTGCTGCCGCCACCACCACTGCAGGTGAGAATGCAGCCTTAGAAGCATAAATTTTTTTTAAGGATGTTTAAAACAGCATGGTGTGCCTTCCAAAAATAACTCTTTAATCTTTCAGACTAGGTGCTTTAACATGGAAGTATATAGATTTGCTAGTTTTACTATGTCCCTCAAGGTGACACCTGTATTGATTAAGTCTCTTCATTGCATATACATCTACCTTCAAAATAAATTCCATCCCATATCATCTTTTGTGCATTTGGTTCAATGGAAGATGAGGGAACAGCATTTGAGAAAAAATGAAAAAACAACCAACCAACCAACCGCCCCCTCATCCCCCCCAAAACAACAACAACAACAAATGTTTGAAAATTATTGTAAACCTACAAAAAGAGGTAAATATTTTCTGCTAAATTTCCTTTCATTTTGCTTATGTCTTATCCTTGAGGATGAAAACAAACTTTGCTTCTTTTAATGAACTTAATATATTGAAAATCATTATTAGCTGGGAAGTCTGCATCTTCTCTTCATGGCAAAACCTTACTCACTGTTCATTCAGCTGTTGCAAAGTAAAAGTCTAATTGAAGTTTAAACCTGGAGTTTCAGAATCTGGACTAACAAAAAGAAATACTTTAATGATTGGTGGAAAGAGTGTAACTATCTGGACTCTTGAAAATAAGTTGGTTTTCATAGCTATCAAATAAAATTCAAGAGGGATTATGCCATTAGATAACTTTCTAACAGTGACCTGGGAGCAGTTCCATTTTCGTTACCTCTTGGGCTGCTAACAAACAAGACATTTTTGTTTGTTTGTTTGTTTGTTTTGTGGGACATTGCCCTACATTAGCCCCCCCATTAGTCCGAGATCCACCTGCCTGTCTGTGACTGCCAGACTTTTTTCCAAGGGCTGCCCCAGGGCCACTACCCATGGCATCTTCTCAGGAAATGTGGAGTATGCCATGTGGGCAAATGGGCAAAACTGGAGCAACTGACATCTATTGAGGGGCCACTGTGTGCCCACATTGCCACTTACATGTGTTAGGGTGTGCGCTGCTTCAATGTGCATTCCATGCCATGAGCTGAGGGTGACAGTCTAGAGCGTTGCTAGAGTTAGAACAAATTGGTGGTGAAGAGGAGGTGCATAGTGGACCATGGTGGGGGACAAAATGCTGACCCGTCTGTGCGGTCCATCACATGGCAACTGTGAGTGGGGGCTCCATGGGGGCTCCACAGAGCGACTCTGTGCCCCATCCGGCTCCCATCCTATATCTTAACACCACCACTTATTTCTATATCAAACGGGCTCTATCCACAAATAAATAGTTTTGTTTTACTAAATGCCAACCTTACAAACACATTTCCATTTTGACATAAAATAAATAAATAATGGTTTTGTTTATTTCCATTAACTATCCAGAAGAACCTTAGCAATTGAATGTGGAGTCGCATAACATATATACATTATCAGCAGTAATAGATGACTACAGGCAATAGGAGGCCCTTAGCTGTACTTATGGAGGCAAGTTTTCCTCAGATTATATCCTTAACAATGCCCACATTACACCATTAGGTTTAAGTGATTTTGCAAGTCAAGATATATCTAAGAACATAATCATAAAGTGGGGGGTTGTACAAGTGTAGCTGAGAGAACCAGGTGCCCTTTCATAAATGCATGTGATAGAAAGGACCTAGTTATAATGTTGTGGCTGAAAATATAATGTTTTTGTGGCTGCCAGTTAATGAAAAAGATGATTGTACTTGAAAGCTGAATTTGTTTCATAGGGGAATCATGGAGACAGAATGAATACAGAACCCAACATTTTAGGGTACAACTGCACCCAAGCTTATTATTCATTGAGCAAAAAGACATAACCAACACTTTAATCATATCAGAAGCATTTATTATATTCCTAAACTGATATAAAGTCCAAGATTCTGGAAGAATTGCTCATCTACCTTATGAACCTGCCAATGCTGAAGACTCAGATTAATGTGTACCCATTTTTTTAATCACATCCTTGGACAACTTTTAATTTTGATCGGATATGGTTCAGGTAAAAACTTTCTAGTTATTATATGTATCTTGGTTTAATAGGGGGCAGGTGGAAGGCTTGACAATAGATCCATACAGTTGGATACACTTTGTCCTATTTGCAAACTTTGCATCATGTGAAGACTAGAGCCAGTGTAGCCTAGTGAATAAGGTGTTGGACATGGACCAGGGTTATGGACCAGAGAAACCAGGGATCAAATTCTTTCTTAATCCTGAATTCAGTGAGTACTTGGCCAGGTCACAATCACTAGGTCTCATTTGTAAAACAGAAATAATAGTGACTTACCACACAGGATTGTTGTGAGGGTAAATTTTATAAAGATTCTAAAACACTTTAATACTGAAAGTGTAACTCTGGGTGGTAACAGACATTACACAGTAATGTCTGTTCCACCCTGGGGAGGGCTTCCCCCAGCCAGGAATAGGGCTGATGTGGCAGCAGCTGTTATCGCACCGCGATTCCATTCTGCCATTTTTGAATTGCCTGCGCCACACCATGGCTTTTCTGCTGATATTCCGCTAATTCCGCCGGCATTCTGAAAATTCGGAAACTATCGGGAAAATTGCAGAATTGTCAGAAACTAGGAAAACTGCTGTTCCAATATTTTGTGGCACTGGCGGAATGGTGGAAGTAGTGGAAATGTCATGTTTCCACTATTTTGTGAAGCCTGTGGAAGTAGCGCAATGAAATTAGTGGAACTGCGGAAGTAGCAGAATGAAACTAGTGGAATGAAAGCCTCTGTCATGCCATACCACTAATTGCAGAAACACTGTTTCCAATGGAAATAGCTACCGCTGCGACATTCCGCTACAGCCCTAGCCAGGAATGCTCCAGCCATGGGAACAAACATTCCCACAGCCTCCCCCAGTCAGGGAGGGAGGGCAGGGAGCAACAAGTGGCCACTCAGCCTTGTTCCTGAATTTCCCCTGCCCCTCCTCCCATGATGAACAGCCATGGGTGCCTATCTCAGGCAACCTCCCCAATGCCAGTAGGAGCCAGACCAGGAACACACATTCCCTCCAGGCTCACCTACTTTGTCCTGGCCAGGTGGTAGCTGGGCACAGACAGTGCCAGGCATATACTTCCTGCTCAGCTCCTACCAGGCTGGGGTAGGAACTGGGCCTACATATGGCAAGCCACAAACAGAAGGCCTGCCATGGCACTGGCCCAGCTGGGCCAAACTAGACCAAACAGCCAGCATCACATATGTTGGTTTTTTACCCATCGATAATATATAAAAATCTTGCCTTTTTTATATTGTAGAGAGATTTGAAATCAGATCATTGTCAGCTGTCTTGTAACACATCAGATCTAAAGCTGAAATGTTTGTCCCCATGGCTGGAGCGTTCCTAGCTGGGGGAAACCCTCCCTAGGGTGGGACAGACATTACTGTGTAACGTCTGTTATCACCCAGAGTCACACACAAAAATTGATATACTTGTCAAATTCATGGTACCCAATTTGAATTTTTAAAATTGGGTAGTTTTTGGTAAACAAAGCTAAATCTGATCAGGTACCTGAGATCCCAAAAGACCATTTTCATCTGAATTTTTTTGACTTCTGGTCAAAGAGAAAGAGAGATAGGCTTTTTGGCAGCGGGCAGCAGGCGGCGGGTGCTGGTGGACAGAGGGGCTTTTTCAGCAGCTTCAGCGGGCATCCGTGGGTGGGTGCGGAGAAGTAGGCTGGGGGGAGGGGGCAGGCTGGCGTGAGGGCACCAGGCTTCTGGATGCAGTGGAATGGAATGACAACCCCCCATGACTGGAATGGTGGTCCCAGAATCTTGACGGTTCCTGGGATGGGCATGACTGCTTCAGATACAGTGGAGTTACAGTCTATGGGAGTTGAATAATGTCCCTAGAATTAGGACTAGGTTGGGCACACTTCATTCCATCATGCATTAGGTGGTAGCAGGTACAGGAACGCACACAGGCAGGCAGGCACATATAATACGTTGTGTGTTATTTCCATCTCGTTCAAGTAGGTTTGCTGCTGGAGGTGGCCAAGGGCATTGAGCATGAGCACAGATGAGAGATCTCGCTGGTTCTGGTAGGTGGCAGCTTTAGCTGGATGCACCTCTCCCCCTCTACCCCTGCCATCTCTCACCTTCTAGTGGGGAGCCTCTCTCTCTCTTTCTCTCTCTGGCCATATAGAACAGGTGACAGCATGGGTGGGATCATGTGTGTCTCTCCTTCTAGCAGTGGGGAGACTCTCTCTCTCTCTCTCTCTCTCTCTCTCTCTCTCTCTCTCTCTCCATGAACTGCAGGTTGCTAACTCGTAAAGAAAAGGTGCAATGACAACTTCCCGTGCACGGAATGACAGGTTCCCAGAAAACCATGAGGGTGAGTCCTGGGTAGTAGAGTGGCAGCTTCTAAATATTGGACATGCCTCCCTGCCAGTAACGTAGGCCCCAGAACCCTGACAGTGGGTCCCAGGGCTGGAGTGGCTGCTTCTTCATGCCATGGAATGATGGGCCCAGAATCCCGAGGGTGGGTCCTGGGGCTAGAGTGGCAGCTTCTAGATATTGTATGGACAGCCCTCCCTGCCAGTAACATAGGCCCCAGAACCCTGATGGCGAGTCCCAGGGCTGGAGTGGCTGTTTCTTGATGCTGTTGAATGATGGCTCTCTTTGAGCGGAATGACGGCCCCAGAACCCCGAGGGTGGGTCCATGGGGCTAGAGTTATAGCTTCTATATATTGGAAAGCCCTCCCTGCCATTATCGTGGGACCCAGAACCCTGACGGTCAGTCTTGGGGCTGGAGTGGCTGCTTCTTGATGCAATTGAAGAATCACTCTCTTTGAGCGGAATGATGGCCCAAGAACCCTGAGGGTGGGTCACTGGGGCTAGAGAGACAGCTTCTAGATATTGGATGGACAGACCTCTCTGTCAGTAATGTAGGCCCCAGAACCCTGACGGCAGGTCCCGGGTTTGGAGTTGCTTCTTCTTGGTGCTGTTGACTATGGCTCTCTTTGAGCGGAGTGACGGCCCCAGAACCCAGAAAGTGGGTCCTAGGGATAGATTGGCAGCTTCTAGATATTGAATGGACAGATCTCCCTGCCAGTAATGTAGGCCCCAGAACCCTGACGGTGGGTCCCAGGGCTGGAGTTGCTTCTTCTTAATGCTGTTGAACTATGGCTCTCTTTGTGCGGAATGACGGCCCCACCAACCTGAGGCTGGGTTCTAGGGCTAGATTGGCAGCTTCTAGCTATTGTATGGACAGTCCTCCCCACCAGTAACGTAGACCCCAGAACCCTGATGGTGGATCCTGGGGCTAGAGTGGCTGTTTCTTGACACAGTTGAATAATGGCTCTCTTTGAGCGGAATGATGGCCCCAGAACACCGAGGGTGGGTCCTAGGGCTAGATTGGCAGCTTCTAGATATTGGATGGACAGTCCTCCCTGCCAGTAATGTAGGCCCCAGAACCCTGTTGGTGGGTCCCGGGGCTAGAGTGGCTTTTTCTTGATGCTGTTGAACTATGGCTTTCTTTGAGAAGAATGATGGCCCCAGAACCCTGAGGGTGGGTCCTAGGGCTAGAGTGGCAGCTTCTAGATATTGGATGGACAGCCCTCCCTGCCAGTAACGTAGGCCCCAGAATCCTGATGGCGGGTCCCGGGGCTGGAGTAGCTGCTTCTTGATGCTGTTGAATGATGGCTTTCTTTGAGTTGAGTGACAGCTTCTATATGTTGGACAGCCCTCCCTGCCAGTAACTGCACCCATGCGCTGCACCCATGGAGCTGAGCCAGGATGGTAGGGTTTGCCAGGGAAGAGCTCCCATACAGCAGCAGATGGCAGTAGCAGGATTGCGTGGGCACATTTTGATTTGCCAGAGCAGAGCACCCACGGTCCAGCAGACAGTAGTAACAGGAATACCAGGCCAGTGGGACACATTACCCAGGGTTGACAGGGAAGGCAGACATACACCTTGGCATGAGAGGCAGGCAGGCAAGCTGAGGTAGGCTTGGAGCTAGGCAACCTGGGCAGTCAGACAGGCAGCGTGGCATGACAGGCAGGCAGGTGGGCTGAGGCAGACTTTGAGCTAGGCAATGTAGGTGGGCAGACAGGCAGTGTGGCATGACAGGCAGGCAGGCAGGCTGAGGCAGGCTTTGAGCTAGGCAACCTGGGCGGGCAGACAGGCAGCGTGGCATGAGAGGCAGGCACATGAGCTGAGGCAGGCTTTGAGCTCCGCAACCTGGGTGGGCAGAAAGGCAATGTGGCATGAGAGGCAGGCAGGCAGGCTGAGGCAGGCTTTGAGCTAGGCAACCTGGGCGGGCAGACAGGCAGCGTGGCATGAGAGGAAGGCAGGCAGGCAGGCAGGCTGAGGCAGGCTTTAAGCTTGGCAGGACACTCAGATAGGCTGGCAAAGACTGTGCAGAATGAGAGAGAGAGAGAGAGAGAGAGAGAGAGAGAGAGAGAGAGAGAG
>QEPC01015343.1:391819-402418 GCA_003113815.1 Sphenodon punctatus | reverse complement strand
CTCTTCCCCATTCAGCTCCTGGCCTCTTCCTGGTTCCTCCCAACAGGGTCTTTCAGGGCGACGCAGCTGGATGATGTCATCTGGCTGCGCTGCTCTGGGAGGCCCTGTTGGGAGGGGCCAGGAAGAGGCCAGGAGCTGAATGGGGACGAGCGCATGGAAGTAGCTGCTGCCGGCTAAGTAAATTAATTTTTTTAACCGGGGGGAGGCAAGCCCTGCAGGCTGGGGAGGGGAAGTCCTGAGAGTTTGGTAATTCCCCTCCCCCTGTGGAATCTCCTGTCCCGCGTCTCCCCAGCGCAGGCTACAAATTCTGCGCTGGGGTAAGCGGGGCAGGAGATTCTGTGGGGGGAGGGGAATTCCGCGGGAAATCTGCAAATCACACATCCGCGTTTCCCTCGGGGCCCTGGGCATGGATAGACCCAGATGGCTGGGAGGGGTCGCTGCTCCCAATCCCACCATCCCCAGGGGCATCCTGCTGCATGGCCCACTCTGCCTGCTGAACCTTCTGCACCAGAAAATCCTTACGGAGGCCATAGACTGCTGTCTCACTTGCCATGCTGGCCTTGATCCTGGGGCCCAGCATAGTTGCCAGGACATATTCCTCCCGGTGCAGGAACGTGTCAAATGGCGCACTCAGCCCCACCTTCAGCTTTCGCGCAAGGTCAGTTGCCTCATCTGACTTCCTCCTGCCCTGAGGGTCACAATCTCACCCCCCTGCCCCCAGAATCTTGTCCAGGATGCTGCGGAGACTATGGACCAGCGGGGTCAGCTGGCTGAGGGTGGCAGTGGAGGTGCTCAAGGTCTCCTTGATGGCCAGGAATGGTTTCAGGACAAAGACCGTGTGAGCGATAATCTCCCATTCCTCCCTATTGTACCCTGGAGGTGCCTCAATGTCTGTCTCCAGTTCCACCTGATGCAGGGCGGCTTTCTGTTTAAGAAGCTGCTCGAGCATCAGGAAGGTGGAATTCCACCTGGTGGAGACACCCTCGAGCAGCGTGTGTACCGGGGATCCTTGCTCGGCCTGCTTCTCCCGGAGGAGCTCGCTGCCCTTCACTCTGCGGTTGAAGAAGCCCACCAGCTTCCTCCCCCACTCGACCAGGGAGCTAAGGGTGCCTGGCCCAATCCCCTTCTCCCCCAAGCACAGAGAATCCTTCACCACAAGATGGAGGGTGTGTGCAGTGCAAAGGATGCTTGTGAAGCCCCTGTCATGGACTGTCTTTATGATATTGTCCGCGACCACACACCCCTTGGTGAGGCCACACCTGCCGTGATCCACTCTCTCACCATGGTGGCGAGGGCTTCCTCGAGGTATGAGAGCTGTCCATGACTTGTGCCTGAAGAAGGGCCCACCTAGACCCTGCTTCAGATCCCGTCTTGCCACTGCCAAGCACTGTCTCTTGGTTCTGCCACCAGTGTGCAGTCACTGCCAGGTAGGCATGCTGGGTGTTTCTGGCAGACCACAGGTCAGTGGTGAAGTGGACCATGGGCCCCTGATCCCCTGCCAGCAGCTCCCTCACCCACTCCTTCAAAGCCCTGTAGAGCTGTGGCACCATGGTGTGACTCAGGGTGGAGCAGGAAGGCATCTTAAAGTTGGGGGCCAGGAACCCAATCAGCCGCTGGAAGCCCTTGTCCTCCACAATTGAGAAGGGCTGGCCATCCTGGGCAAACATTTCTGCCAACAGGCGCTTGGCTTTCCCTTGGAAGCCAGTGCCACGGCACCCTGACGATGGCCTGGTCAGATCCCCCCACCCCATCTCCTCCATTGTAGACTGATGCCACTGCTGGGGAGGCTCCTGCTGTGGATCTGCCCCATACTGCTCCTACTGCTAGAGGTAGCAGCAGTTTGTTCAGGATGTTGGCTGCTGAAGGAGCCGGGTGACTGGCCGCTGCAGTCGGGAACCCGCTGGCATCCACTTTCCCTGCCTTTCCGCTGAGCAACAGAGCACTGTGGAATGCCTTGAGGTGCCTCGCCATTGCAGTTGTTCCAAGGTTGACGAGCACCTGCCCACGCTTCACCACCTTCTTGCACAGCATGCACTGCACCTCTCTGGGATCATCTGTCTGCACCTGCTTAAAATGATCCCAGACTGAGGATTCCCCCCCCTGCCTTCTTGCCTGCCCCAGTGGACGCACTGCTACCAGCGCTGCTGGGAGGGGGAAAAGTTGGCACTTGTGGCAATGCAGCTCCGGGAGGAGGACCAGACATCATCTCAGCTACAGACATCTCCTCTTCGGCACTAGTGTCTGCCTCTTCCTCACTGTCCGTGATCACGGTGATGTCCCATGAAGGGGAGTACTGGAACCTGAGGCTAGACTGCCCATGTCCGCCATGCTTCTGGCACTCTACCTGTGCCTCCCTCTATATCTGCTAGTGCTGCTGCTTCTGCTGCTACTCCTCTCCCTCTCAATTTGAGATTGCCCGGGGATCGGACCCTGCCTCTAGCAGCCGGGGTGGAATCCACCACCTCTGGACTTCTGGGGATTGCCTCGACAGTGCAGGACACTGGTGGCCCTGGAGGAAGATTAGAAGCAGCACCAGCACCTGCTCCAGCACCACCAGCAGTAGAGACATATGCAGCCTCAAGTCCTGCAGGCCTTCCAGTGCCCTACGTGGCAGTGGAGGAGGGAACTGCCAGGAGGCGATGATGAGCCTCTGAAGCCTGTTGCCCTAAAGCAGGCCTGCTGAGTTTGGGGGTGTGTGATATGCTCTGCCTCTGGCTATTCCTGCTGCCTGCTGCCACTCCCCTGGCACGTCCCCTCCTGCCTCTGGCACATGCCCCATTGCCTCCCCTATGGGCAGCAGACCGGCCTCTCCTTCCCTTCTCCATTTCTCTCTATGAAATAATGTTTTAAAATGTTTTTTTTTTAAACAATTAAATTTGTCTAATATTATATCTATCTATCTATCTACACTAAATCTAACTGCTATTAACTATTCTAAATGCTATGAACTAAATGGATTATCTAATAAGTACACAGGCCTACTCCTACAAACACTAAAACTAAATCACTAACACTATCTCTATTAATTCTACTCTAAATGAAAAAAAACAGGGGAAGGGAATCTGGGATGGAATATATGGGAGAGGGAAAGGATTCAATGGAGGAGGGAGGAAAGAAGGAAGATTGAACACAGGGAACACAGGGAGTGGTAAAAACAAAAAATAACACCTAAATCTATCTAAGCTAAGCTAATAAATGAATGATAATATAGGGGTAGATGGGTTGAATGGGTGAAATGGGAGGAGGATGGCAGTCAATTGGGGATCTGGGAAATGCTGGGAGAGGGAGCCTTCTGGAACGCCTGCTGTTCAGGAACAGTGACTAGCTCAAAAGGTGTTGGGAAGGGGGGATGCAATCAGTTTTGTTTCTTGTTGCACCCGCCTCACCACAAGCCCCATTGGCTCCGTGCAGCCTAGCCCGTGGCCAATCGCAGACTGCAAAGCCAGTGGTCTGAGGCAAAAAGGGAAGGTGATTGGGCAGGCTGGCTGCTACTCCAAGCCTCTCCACCCCTGGTGCCTGGAAGTCTGCTTCTCAGCTGACTACCCCTCCCTGTCACATTTAACCTTCCAGTGACACTTTTTTTGCCACCCAAACTCACCCGAACGTGATCCGAATTGACCGAACTGTTCGGTCATTTTGACGTTCGGAATTGAGTTCAGTTCGGTAAGTTCGGGTTCGGGTTCATGTTCAGGTTTGGTCGTCCAAACAGGCTGAGTTCGGACTGAACTCCGAACTTCCAAACCGCATTCGCCCATCCCTATAAATGTTGCATTATTTTTGGTAAACAAAGAAAGAGAAATGTAAATTAATAAAATCAAATGAATATTGTTTGCTTATTCATTCATTTTTGTGACCCTAGTTCTGAAAATGAATGCGGCTTCATTCGTTTTTGGAAATAAAATGAAACTAATTGCACACCTCTACTATCTAGGGAAAGATAAACTGTATACCATCTTTGGTTATCATGCATGAGACAAATTCATGACAACTGACTTGCTGGCACTAGTTAGTAGGAGTGTGCATTTGTTTTGTTTTCTCTTATTTACGAAAACAAATGGACCCCCATTCATGATAATGAATAATACGAAAACAGATTAATAAGGAAACAATTATCAATTACTTTCATTCATTTTTATTTAAAAAAATAAAACACTAAAAATAAAATTTAAAAAATCTCTGTATGTGCAAATGACTGCAGGGGGCATTCTGCACATGTGCGTAATTTTTCAAAATGGTAATGATGCTGCTGGTGCCATTTTGGAAAAGGACACATGTTTACAGAATGGCCCCGATGACCATTTTAAATTTAAGCAATTGTTGTGCATCTGCTAAATGGCCATCAGATCATTCTATACACCTTTTCAAAATGGTGCAGGCAGCATTGGCACCATTTTGAAAAAGGACCACACATGTTGAGATTGGCCCTTTTGGCCATTTTGCACCTGCACATAGCTTTTTTTTTTTTAAAGTTTGAATATATTTTGTAAACAACAAAAAAAGAAAATTAACTTTTTTTATGAAAACCCCTAAAACCGAATCAGTCTTTCTTTAGGTCTTCTTTACCTTCTCCCAGATCTGTAACTAGGATGCAGTGTAATAGTACATATGTTTGTCCAATTGTCCACTTACTTCCAATAATGGAAGCATAGAACTCCTCAGCTTGTTTAAAACACATATTAATCTCCTACCTATAGTTTAATACAGTTGTTGAATTGCAAAGACAAGTGTGAGGGAAAGACTGAAGTTATAAGTAATTTATGACAATTCATTTATGAATTTTATTGATAGTCAACTATCTAGACTAGATTACCACTATTTCAAGCTGTATTACTATCCTGTTGCTTTACTGCTGCAGATAATACCTCCCTCCATCCTCTTTCTGGATCATTGGTTCTGTATCCTTCAAGTAGCCAGTCTACCTTCTGGCACTGTAAATGTTCTGGGGAAAGGGTTCTAAATAGTGCTGAAACTAAGTCTTTGGAAAACTACACTGGTTGGACTACAAAGATGTTACAGTCAGACATACATTTATAAGTTAATTGCTTATACCACCAGGACACTTTATCCAATCCTTCTGAAACTTTTCAGAGATAGTAAATATGGGAAGGGGAATATACATTCCAAGTTTCATCTACATTAAATGTGAGTCAAAGAAGTTAAACCTAATAATGTATATGAAGATTTTAGCAAAATAAAATAATGCAACTGCTTCTAAAATTGGATTCTTTCACCCAATCTTTTTGGAATTTGGTACACGTAATGCCTTCCATTGGAGGCATAATCACTCCATGTTTTAGCCAAATATAATGAAAAACAACCATGTTACAGCCAAATACATGTTTTCAATTGAAACCAATGGAAAACGAAAATGAAAGCAAAAACAAAATGTTGATATTTATGAACACAAAAATGACAGATTTTAAAAAATGACATGGGCCCCTGGTGCACACCTCAACCGAGTGCCCGGAATTCATCCCGAGTACCCGGAATTACTATTAGGGTGGGGTAGTGGGTAATTTGTTTTAACTGTATTATTGTTGGTTTTACAGTATAACAATTGTATTATTGTTGTTTTAAAATCTATTTTAATATGTTGACTGCCACCTCGAGATGCCACCCCAAGATGCTTTTAGGGGCAGCATACAAATTTTATAATAAATAACTAAATAAGTACCACTCTAGTTCTAACCGATATATAGAAGACTGTGATTTTAGCATTGGATTAACTTTATTCAGGATCTTAAGGAACAAGAATATAATAAAGTTATTTTGTCATTGAGGGACTTCAAAGAAACATTCTCTAAACAAAATAGCGAAACTGAAGCTCCCTGCCTTTGCTCAGTTGCCCCAGAGAACTATCTAATCCTGGGCTGAGAACTGATTGATAATGCATAAATACACAACCTGGTGAGAGCTTACATATGGTTGAGACAGCATAGAAATTTAAAGTGCCTCTGTATGCGGACAGTGGCTGTTAATAAACATGACATTGCCTGTTATGGCCTGGTATAACCTGCCTAGGCCAGAGCCTTACCTGCATGACTGTTAGTGGGCTGCCAGACATGGGTGCACTACAGCCCTTGACCAGGTAGGAAGTTGCCAAGGAAACGTGAACCTGGAAGGAATCAAGCCCACAGTATAGCCCCAAGGGCCACCCGGGTGGGCCATACTAGGTGATCATGTGTATTTGCACCATCATCCTTGCCCCGGCATAGGGTCCTCCATGGACGTCTGCCATGGCCACCCATTATTGGCAGTCATGGCTGTTTGTCAAGTAAGCTGATTATTGGAAGTCAAGGCAGGGCACTGGTCACAGTAGAGGGGTGAGATCAGCCAGCCTCAGCTCCCTTCTGCTCCCCTGCCACCACCACCACCCCTCCCCAGACTGGTAGATAGGTGGAGATGTTTATTCAGTTATCCAAACCAGACAGGAGTGCCCCACCCCCCCCCCGGTATGTGTAGCTGACATGCCAGCTGTATGTATATTAACATCCAAAGTTCTGTAGAAAGTAATGATACAGCAGCAGAAGGGAAGTTGCTTTCTGCAGCAGAGGTGAAATTCTACATTTGGAGTATCATCTCAGTCAAACCAGAACATTCAGGTCCATAAAGAATAGGAGAAAGTGTCCATTTGTTCCCCTGTCAAAGAGCAGTAGGGTTGAAATGAATGGTACATTAATTTTTTTGTGGATAGTAATCTTGTTTCAATAATTATCTGCACCCAAAACAAAATTAGTTTACTTCAGTCTTCAGATATTTAATTTCCAATTAGTCAATTGTTTTGGTTATTTCAGTCATTTTGGTTTGGATATTTGACAGAATATCTTAAACTAAATCACCACAATAACCAGGGGGAAAAAGCAATCCCCCCAAATGAAATGCTTATCTGCAGTGGTTAAACAAAGTGGGAAAAAACAGTACTATGTACCTACTTTATTGGGCCCAATTCAATGCAACTGTCAGATATGTTATTTAGCACAGATATTCATTTCACGTTAAAAAAAAAACCTGGCTAACAATAGCACCTATCGTCAGACGGAAGAAAATTAGAACTTCAGACACCATACACAAGGGGATGAATCAGGACTTACAATCAGTCATTGAACTTTATTGCACCTCTGTTAAATGGATATTCAACATGTGTTCCAAGGTGTTGAAAAAATACTATTATAAAATATTGTCAGCACTTCCAAGGTGTTGAAAAAATAGAGTTAAAATATTTGAAACTAGTTGTAGAGAGATTATGGCTATTTGCTATCCCAAGCTGGCTTGGACAGTAAAGGCATTAGGAATCCTGCATGGTGTGGAAGGGTGTGCTGGTGTGTTGCAGAGAATGTACCCATTTGGGTTTGGTAGAGGTTTCCTATGACATAACAAGTTGCCATGGATTCCCAGCACCTTGAGATGTCCGGAGATGAATGGACTGAAACCTCAAAAAAGTGGAAGACAAAATTCCTCTTTTACTGTTCCTGCTAGAGCTGAAATGAGGGTGAGGGGGGAATTCTCACGTGTAATTTGTGAGAAACAAGATGGAGGAAAGAACTTGTGTGTTCTTGCCTCCCCTCAACTTCTTACAAATTACTCAAGGGGAGTGGCACATGCGGGGGTGGGCTGCACAGGGCTGGAGGTAAACAAGGTGCAAAGACAAGCCCCCTGAGTACCTCTGCCTCCTGCCTGGCCTCCACATCTGGGGATGGGGGAGGCCGGAAAGTTTGGGTAGGGACAGGAATGTACTTACCAGTCGGGAGGGGGGATGACCCCCCCCCTCCTGTGTTGCTCCATGTGGCACTGTTCCCCTTCCTGGGTGTTCAATTTAAAAGAAAAAAACCCCACAGCTGGAGCATGCTCAGAGCACTGCTTGGCTCTGCATACCCTTTTCAAAGAGGGCGCCCGCAGGGCGTGCGTGGCCCTGTGACTGCCATCTTTGAAAAGGGTATGCAGAACCAAGCATCACTCTGATCATGCTCCAGCTGTGGGGGTGGGGTTTCTTTTAAACTAAAGTCCCGGGCAGGGGCCCAGCGTGGTGTGGAGCACTGCGGGGGGGGGGGGGGGGTCGGGACCTCCCTGGATGGTAAGTACACCCCTGCCCTACCCAAACTTTCCCTTCCCCTCCAGACAGGGATGCTGGGTGGGGGGGAGGAGGAACTCAGGGCGATTGTCTTTGCCCCCTGCTCATCTCCGACTCCCGTGTCAATCCCCCGCCTGCAACCCCCATACTCTCAAATTCTCGCTGGCTCTCGACGAGAAGAGGGGGGTTTCTCAGCTCAGCTTGGCTCAGCTTGAGGTGAAATAGGACCCCCCCTTCTCATCGAGAGCCGGTTAGACAATAGAGCCACGATTCAGCCCTGCTTCCTGCCATTGTCCTTTTTTAGAGTCTAATGCCACTGTAAATATTAGCTTCATACAGACATTTTTTTTCATCTGTTGGGAAACAAGTGCAATGATCTCATTTATGTTGTCATCAATTTTTCCTAACCAAAAACAAAAATCAGCAACAAAAAAAGCAGAAACAATATTCTTAATTTTAATTACATGTTTAAGATTAGAAGTACCTACTTGTTTAATGAGAGGGGACAATTTATTCTGCTAGGCAAAGACAACATAGCATTTTTCAAAGCTTTCTATGTCCTAAAGAAACATAAGAAAGAAAACCTTACAAGATGAAAGACTTTTGGATTACATTTAGCCTGGAAAGGTGTCAGTTTCCTGATCTGATCTCTGAAATCTATAGCTCAGGAGAAAACAACAGGCAATTAAAAAGCACTGGTATTCACAGTTACCAGCCAATGAGAGCCAATTAAGCTCCCCATAAAAGTAGTGACTTCTGCAGACACTGTCTCCAAAACAATCCATCTCATCACACTAGGCGTTCTCTGTATTAAGGGCTGCTTAAAAGGTAGCTTAAATACATGAGAAAAATAGTCATTGCTTTTCAAAGGAAATAAAACCTAGAGGTTTGGCTTTCAAGATTTTTTTTTAAAGTTGTTTTTGAGAAAAATAAATAAGGTCAAACTTCAGATACTGCAAAGATTTCAAGATCCCATCTTTTCATAATGATGCTGTTCTTGATTAACCATAGCCTTGATTTAATAGCTGCACACTTTCCATTAAGAAATACAGGTTGCGGAGACTGGGCATGTGCCGGGCTTGAGAGGTAGGAGAAGTCCGAGCTCCACACCCCCGACTATAAACAAGCCAAAAACAAAACCGAGCAAAAAGAAAAAGGAAAGCCCACAAAGGAAGCGAAATGGCTGGTAAGAATAAAGCAAACAGAAAATCTCTCAAACGAATGCTTTGGAGAGATTCTGCCAGCGTTTAGACACCTGAGGAGTGGGAGAAAGCTGCCGGCAGCTCAAAATGGGCACCAAGAAATCCCGAGGCAGAAGAAGAAGCGGCCGATTCAGATGCAGGTGAGCAGAGTGGGGAAAAAGAATCAGAGGCACAGGAAACCCTGCAGGCGGGCTCAAAAGGCAGAGCGGGCTGGCAGGAAGAGGGAGAAGGTCCCAGAGAGAGAAAGAAGCCCACCAACAACAGTAGGAAAAATGAGAGTTCGAGGGTGCAGGGATCAGCTTTGGCTGGCAGGAAAGGGGTATCAGAATCCCCAGAGAAAGAGACAGAAACAGAAGGCTCTGACTCAGGAGCAGAACAGGGGGAGCCCCCATAAAAATTTTGGTTCTGCAAATGAGAAGAGAACTGCTGGGAGAAATGAGAAGTATTAGAGGGGCAATAGAAGAAGGAAACAAGAAGATGGAGGCTTTGACAAGAAGAACAGAAGCAGCTGAGGGCAGGATCTCCTCATTGGAAGATCAAGCTCTGGAAAATGATGAAACCATTAATAAACTAAAAAAGGAAACATCCCTCTTGGTGCAGAAATGTGAGGAACTAGAAAATCGCTTCAGAAGGGTTAACATACGGATACATGGGATAAAAGAAGCTGAGGGGGCTGAGAATATTAATGAGCTCATACGGTCAATAATTAGGGAAAACTTCCCAGATAAAGAGTACGTGCACAACCCCAGCATAGACAGAGCCCATAGGGTAGGGTGCCCAAGACAGAAGGAGGGGGACTCCCCACGTCCGATCATAGTGAAGTTCACTCTGTACAACATTAAAGAGCAACTCCTGCAAGCAGCTAGGATCAAAAGAAGGTTAACTTATCAGCAAAACCCTGTTAGAATGCTACCAGATTATGCAGCACAAACGGTTAAAAGAAGAATGAGGTGGAATAAATTCTTTGGGGCAATGTTAGAAAAAACCCTCAGTCCTAGAATCATATTTCCAGCACAACTCCTGATCACTTACAAAGGGAAAAGAAAAAACTTTGATGCCACAGAAGATCCAGAAACCTTTCTGCTATCAATAGCAGGGGTGACAAGGGGTATTTTCAGACATTACGCAGTCCCGATTCACCACAGTGGATCCCCAGGGGCGGGGGGTTATTTATTTATTATTATTATTATTATTATTATTATTATTATTATTATTAACAAACATTTATATAGCGCCAGCAGTGTACCTGGCACTTTACAAAGTAATAAAATAGACACGGTCCCTGCCCCTAGGGCTTACAATCTGAGAGACAGGAGCTGGGGGAGAGAC
>QEPC01015343.1:372504-390151 GCA_003113815.1 Sphenodon punctatus | reverse complement strand
TCCTTTTATTCGGCAGTGCATAATATGTACTCCCGTATAGACCATGTATTGTGCTCAAAAATGGAGCTGGGAAGATGTAATAAGTGTTTCATTCTACCTGTGGTACTCTCAGATCACAATGTGATCATTTCCATATTCAAGGATCCAAAGGAAACAGAGAGACCCAGAGGAAATTGGCAACTAAAAAGTTTCATTTTAAATGAAGGGGAAAACAGGGAGCAAACTCTCAAAGACATAAGGGAGTTCTTTGAAATAAATGAGCTGTCAGTCTCATCACCAGGAGTGTTGTGGGAATCTGCCAAGGTAGTAATTAGGGGGGAAATCAGCTCCTTGCAGGCACAGATTAATAAAAAGAAAAGACAGGGGGTTAAGGATTTATATAATGAGCTGCAAAAGCTGGAAGCCCAAAATAAAGTAAACCCCTCAAAAAAGCGGCAACACGAAATCTTCAAAGCTAGGGAGGTGATCAATATAGCAGAACTGGGGAAAATAAAAACGCAACTACAAAAAATAAAATTCCACTATTATGAATTTGGAAATATGGCCAGCAAAGCACTGACCAACCTAGTCAAATCCAAGCAAAGGATCTTTTATCTCAAAAGTGCAGAGTGCACAAGGTGAAAAATTAGGGGAACAAAAGCAAATTCAAAAGGCCTTTCTGGATTTTTTCAAAAAAATGTACACATCCTGTAAACCCCAAAAGGAAAAAAATTAAAAGGTTCATAAATACTATAAAGATTCCTCAGATTAATGAAGATCAAAAAGCTTTCTTAAACACAGCAATAACCACGCAGGAGGTCCTAGAGCAATTGCTACACTAAAGAAAAATAAAGTGTGTGGCCTGGATGGCTTTCCAAATGAATTTTACCAAGCCTTCCAAGAGGTACTTGCCCCGCATTTAGCCAATGCATTTAATAACATTTATAAAGAAGCAGCCATGCCCCAGAATTTTTACCTAGCAACATGTGACCCTGATTCCCAAACCAGGCAGGACAGTGGAATTTTGTGGCAGCTATCGCCCGATCTCCTAATGAATTCAGACTACAAATTATTTGCAAAAATATTGGGTGTTTACAGATGTGACGGGACGGCTTCGCCCCATCCCGAAAACAACCCAGAGATTCCCCGCCGGGATCACCCAGGCACGGCAAACAGATGTGCCGGGCATCCCGGTGGGGAATCATGGAGGGGGCGGGGCCGCGCGGTGCAACGTCCGACCACACGGCCCCACCCCCTCCACACTCCCTCGCCGCCCGCCCTCTGGGGAGATGGGCGGGTAGCGAGGCCAGTGCCGCCGCAGCGTCAGACCGGTTTGACCATGGACCGGAATCCCTCCGGGGATTCCGGGCCATGATCGCCGGCCAGATGTTACTCTTTTTTTGTTCTGGCCAGGAATCACTTTCACCACGCTTCTGGGGATTTTCACGCCAGGAGCCCCGGAAGCATGGTTGAAATTAACCCCATGTGGGCATTCAGCTTGGCGAACATCTGGCAGCCGCCGAACAGACGTGCAAGGCACAGTGACCACATGTAGGTATTCAGCGTGGTTCACTGTGATCTCGTCACGTCTGAAAACACCCACAAGCTAATAGGATGAAGTCAATAATCGGGGAAGTAATTCATATCAATCAGGCAGGGTTCATCCCCGGGAAACAGGGGAAAGATAATATAAGAAAGACAATAAATATAATATACAACTTAGAAGAGAATAAAACCCCGGCCTCCATAATTTCAGTGGATGCTGAGAAAGTATTTGATTTAATTGAATTAGATTGTCTTTTTCTCACAATGGAAACGATGGTATTTGAAGGGAACTTCCTAGAATGAATCAAATCCATATACAAAATGCCACAATCTAGAATCTTAATTAATGGGGAACTCTCTGAGATATTTGAGCTACAGAGGGGAACTAGGCATGGGAGTCCCCTGTCTCCGCTCCTGTTCAATATTGTCTTAGAGGTTCTGGCGAACGCGATCCGCCAAAATGAGGAAATCAGAGGGGTGAAAATTGGAGGGAAATAACATAAGCTATCTCTGTTTGCGGATGACCTACTGCTTTATGTTTCTGATCCAGAGAGCTCGTGCAAAGAATTGGTAAAAGTTTTTATGGATTTTGGTGAAATCTCTGGGTACAGAATAAGCAGAGGAAAGTCATATGCACTGGTATTTGGTAGGGATAAATTGCAGGAACATCTCACAAAAACTTCTCCCTTCCCAATAAGTAATGCAGGCTTAAAATATTTGCGGATAATTCTACCCAGAAATACAAAGGATTTGTATGAAAAAAATTATGTCCCCTTAATAAGTAAACTAGAAGAAGAAATAAGACCTTGGAAAAATTTGATGGTGACATGGTTGGGGAAAATAAACCTATTTAAAATGATATCTCTTCAAAAAAATTTATATAGATTTAATACATTACCAATGCCGCTCCCAGATACATTTTTTAAGAAATGTGACTGCCTGCTGAACAATTTAATCTGGAATGGCAGGAAACCAAGGATGAGAGGAGATATGCGCATGCGCGGCAGCGAGTAGCTGGGGTTTGCCGGTGCTCCGCTCTTCTAACTCCAAATTGCCCGCCCCCCCGTGAAAGTCAGGGACTGAAAAAAAATCCAAACAAAGGAAAGCTGACCAGCATGACTGGTAAGAATAAGAATAAGCAGGAGATCTCACCAGAAAATGCCCTGGAGAGAATCTGCAGGAAGAACCCCGCAGCGCGACCCAGAGAAGCAGCCCGGCGAAACAAGCATGGCCGGGCAAGCACGCGAAACTGACATGGGGCCAATTTCAACTGACTCAGAGGGCAGCAGTAGAACAGGCAAGTCTCTGCATAAGCTATTAGAACAAATGAGAAGAGAATTCAGAGAAGACATGAAAAAGCTAAAGTCCTCAGTAGATGGGGAAAACAAGAAGCTGGAGGGGCTAGCCAGGAGGATTGAGGTAACGGAGGGGAGGATTTCAGTGGCAGAAGATCAGGCCCTAATAGCAAGTCAGCAGATTGCAGAGCTTCAGAAGACAACTGATTTATTGAAATAGAAATGTGAAGACCTAGAAAACAGGTCGCGCAAAGTGATAAGGGGGGAATATCAGGGGGGAAATTATCCATGTCCAACAGGTATGAGCAAGGGAAGTAGAAAAGGAAATAAGAATGACTTGAGAATCTGGACAATAGCCAGTCCTGGAAAAAAGAGCAAACCTCAGGCCCAAGGGGCTAAAAAAGGGATGGAAGATCCTGAGCAGGGAAAGAGGGCATCTGAGGTAAAAGAAATATTGAAATCTCCACTTGGGAGAAATTATAACTTTAACGCTGAATGTTAGGGGACTCAACTCCCCTCAGAAAAGGAGAAGGGTAAGGGATGTAATAGAGGGCCAAAAGACTGATGTCTTTTTTATTCAGGAAACACACCTCTTGGAAAGAGATGTGCAGAGATTTACTAGCAGAAGCATAGCCAAGGTATATGCTTCATGTTCAAATAAGAAAAAAGCGGGAGTTCTGGTGGGGTTTAAAAAGGATAAGACCTTCAAGTTAGATAAGATGTTAAAGGACAAAGAGGGGAGGTTTATTTACTTAATAGGGGAGTTAGATGGTGTCGTGGTCACACTTGCAAATATATACGCACCAAGCGAGGGCAAAGCAGCCTTCTTTCAAAAATACTTGCATCTAGTGGCGGAAAATGCAGAGGGGCTTCTAATTATGCAGGGTGACTTTAACACGTCACTATCTGAATTGGATTAATCAAGGAGGGGAGATTCAGAAAGCTTTTAGAAGGGTCTAGTAAATTTAACACAATCATTAGGCTGGACAGAAGTCTGGAGACATATGAATGGCAAGTCAAAAGACTTCACATTTTACTCAGCCACACACAACAGCTATACTAGAATTGACTTAGTATTTATGGCAAACACAGAGATTCCTAGATGTCAAAAATCATTTATTTTGCCAGCAGTCTTTTTGGACCACAATGCAGTGATCACCTCCCTGCTACTAGGAGCAGAGGCTAAAGGTAGGGGAATAAAATGGAAACTAAGGAGGGACATTTTGAAGAGTAATAAAAATAGAGAACAGATTGAGAAAGAGCTGCTGGAATATTTTGAAATTAATGAAAATTCAGTTTCTTCCCCAGTGACCTCATGGGAGGCAGCCAAGGCTGTCACAAGGGGGAAACTAATTGCTTTGCATGTAAAAATTGCAAAGGAAAAAAGACAATTAACTAGGTAATGGTATACAAAACTACAAACGTTGGAAGCCCAAAACAAGGTGACCCCAACGAAAATTCTGAAAAAAGAAATTAGTAAAATCAAAGATATCATTAATGAAATTGAATTAGAGAAAATTAAAGGGCAAATCCACAGAATGAAATTGTATTTTTTTTTAAGGAAACAATAAAACGGGGAGACTGTTGGCAAATATAATTAAACTAAGCAGAAAAGAGTTCACATAACAAAAGTGATGAATGCCCAAGGGGAGACAGTGAGGGAAACAGAGAAGATTCAAGAGGCTTTTTTGAAGTTTGAAAAAAAAATCTATTCCACTCAAAATCCAACTGAGGTTGAGATTAATGATTTTATTGATCAAATAGAAAGCCCAAAAATAAATGAGGATCAACGGGCTTTTTAAAAACATATATCACCGAACAAGAAGTAGAGGAGGCAATTAAGGACACCAAAAAGAACAAGGCAAATGGACCAGATGGCTTCCTGAATGAATTCTGTAAATCATTTGCCAAGGTACTGGTCCATTGGCTAACAACAGTTTTTAATAATATGTTGCTAGAGGAAGAAATGCCCCAAGACTTCTACAAGGCAGTCATTTCCCTGATACCCAAGCCAGGTAGGCCGCAAGATCAATGCGGAAGCTTTAGGCCAATTTCTCTATTAAACACAGACTACAACATTTTTGCAAAAATTCTGGCAAATAGACTGAGGGCAGTGAAAACTGAAATTATTCACAAAGATCAGTCGGGCTTCATCCCTGGTGGGCAAGGGAAAGATAACATTCGCAAAACAGTGAATATAATTTATGCATTAAAGCAGCAGAGAAATTCAGGCATGATTATAGCAGGAGACGATGAAAAGGCTTTTGATTTTACAGAGCTCAAGTGCCTGTTCTTGATTATGAACAAGATGGGGTTTCAAGGCAATTTTAAGACCTGGCTTGAGGAGCCTGTTTCAAAGTTAATAATAAATGGTAATTTAACGGATAGTTTTAGGTTAGAGAGAGGGACTAGGCAAGGTTGCCCCCTGTCACCACTACTTTTTAACTTGTATTTAGAACTACTGGCTAACGCAATAAGGCAGAATGACTCAATAAAGGGGGTAAGGATCGGAGTTAACATTCAAAAGCTAGCATTATGTGCAGATGACCTCATATTATATATTACAGATGCAGAAAACTCCCTTCCGGAGTTAATAAGAGTTATTGAGCAGTTTGGAAAAATATCAGGTTATAAGATTAATAAGGAAAAGTCATTTGCGATGATTTACGGCCAGACTCCCGAACAAGAGAAACACTTAGCAGGATTGTCACCATTCCCAGTCACAGAAACAGGGATTAAATACTTAGGAGTAATCATACCAAAAAATCTGAAAGGTCTATACTTCAAAAATTTTGCCCCATTGGTCAAAAAATTGAAAGAGGAGACCAGGTCATGGCGTAATATGATGGTTTCCTGGATGGGCAGGATTAATTTATTTTAAATGATGAGAGTCCCAAAAATTTTGTATAAGATGATGGCTCTCCCTATAACACTTCCCAAATAATTTTTCAAAGAAATAGATGCTTTGATCAAAGACCTAATATGGAATGGGAGGAAACCGAGGATCAAGAAGGTAGCCATCCTGAGGACAAAAGACAATGGGGGATCAATTTTCCAGATATGAAACTGTACCATAAAGCAGTGGCGATGTGCGCACTGCCAGAGTGGTATCATGAACCACACACAGTGGACTGAGTGAAATTAGAGAAAACCCTGCTCCAGGCGCAAACTTTGAAAGATTTAATTGTAGACAAAGGCAAATTAAACAAACAAATGAGAGCAGAACACCCATTTGCGGGTATGTTAATAAAAGCCTGGACGGAATGTCAAAAGAAGCTAGGAACCAAAATAGGGAAGTCACCAAAAACCCCTATTGACTCATTATACATGAATGAAACAAATCTGGCTAGGATACTAAGAAGGAAATTGAGAGGGGCAGGGCTAACCAGAGTACAGCAACTCTTCTGTATGGGAAAATGTATATCAGTACATAAAATAGAAAACCTAGTGAGTGATAAGGTGGACTTCCTGCAATTTCTGCAGCTGAAAAGTGCGTGTATCTCGTCAGATAAAGGGGATTGGAGCAGAGAACCTTTTAAACTAGACGAATTAGTATTGAAAAAGAGCAAAGGAGTAGGAAGATTAGGGAAAATCTATACAAAACTGAAAAGGTGTAGTTATGGGAAAAAGATTGTTTACATGGAAAGGTGGAAAAAAGATTTAAGTGTGACTCTGGCAGAAATAGAGGAGAAAAAGATGTGGAGCCATATGCATGACTGTGCATTCTCAATGGAGGTCAAAGAAATACAAGTGAAATTGACAATCAGATTCTACTTGACCCCAATGAGATTGAAACATATCGGTACAGGGGAGAAAGGCTTCTTCTGGAAAGGATGTGGGGAGCAAGCAGATTATGTCCACTGTTGGTGGAGGTGCAGCAAGGTCAATCTGTTCTGGGGAAAAGTTTGGAAGATAGCAATAAATGTTGTGGGGGAACTGATTCCCTTTAAACCAGAAATAGGTCTATTGGGCCTCTACCCTGAAAATGACAGAATTAAAGGCTACCAAAGCTCAGTAAAATTTTTGTTTCTGACGGCACTGAATATAATAACCAGGCACTGGAAAGCAGAGGAGATGCTTCAGTATGGAAAAGCTGCATGCGAGGTTCCAGAACGAGGATGAGAAATTTAAAAAGATATGGACACCAATTGTATGTGCCCTGGAAGATAAACCTCCGCAAAACAAGGACATTGAAAAATTGATGGAGATCTAATGTGAAAAGAAAAAAGTCAATCCAATAAGAATAGACTAAAGGATGGGCAAGAAAATCCCTTGACATGGTTGAGATTATAGAAAGGACATGGGAAATGTTTATATTATAAGTTGTACTGGGAAGTTGGTTGTATCGTTAAGCTGAAATATCCTCATAAGAAAAATGTATGTAAAAGGTAAATATAAGGTGGAAGAGAGTATAGTATGAGGATATTGTATTGAAGTATGTTGGACATAAAATGAAAAAATAATAAAAAATAAATTTAAAAAAAAGAAAAAAGGAAACCAAGGATGAAAAAAATAACTCTTATGAAAACGAGGGATAGAGGAGGGATTAACTTACCAGACCTGGAAGTGTACTACAAAGCTGCAGTATTGGATGCACTTTCAGATTGGTATTTACAATCAGATGCCCAAGATTGGGTGGAGCTAGAAAGATTGGTAATACAAGTAGATTCGCTAAAAAATGTAATACTGGATTTGAATGAGGGTCAACTAGCCGTAGCAAAAGAACACCCCTTTGCAGGATCAGTATTTAGAATCTGGAGGAAAATTCAAAAAAAGGCAAAAATTGTGCCAGGAAAATCCCCATACACCCCCATTGATACGAAGGAGGCCAACTCACTACAACTGGCTCCAGTTCTGAGAAACAGCTTAAAAGTGAGAGGGGTAACTAAAATGCACCAATTATTCCTTAAGGGGAAGTTTATTCCCATACATAAGATGGAGACATTGACACAACAAAAACTGGAGACTTTCCAATACTTGCAATTAAAAGACTTATGTACAGCCCAGCATGCGGGGGATAACTTTGGGAGGGAGCTAGACAGAATTGAAAAACTCTTATTTGAAAAAAGTAAAACAGCTGGGAGAATGGGGAGACTTTATAAGGAACTTAAATCTGTGCTTTGCAGCAGCAGGAATATCTACCTTAAAAAGTGGAGCAAAGATTTAAAAAAGGAGTTAGGGGAACAGGAAGTTAAAATCATCTGGGATCACATGCACATCTGTGCCTTCTCCTTTGAAATCAAAGAGGCGCAAATAAAATTGACCATGAGGTTTTATCTAACCCCAGATAGAACAAGATATATAGTGCCAAGGGGTAAAGCGCTTTGCTGGAGGGGCTGCTGAGAATGGGCGGACTACTTGCACTGCTGGTGGTATTGCAGCAAGGTGCAGGTCTTCTGGGGTAGGGTTTGGAAAGTGATAAATCAACTAGCAGGGACACTGATTCCCTTCAGACCAGAAGTTGCCCTATTAGTGGTATACCCAAAGGGGGAATCTTCAAAGGAAAAAATCCAATCCTGCAAAATGCTTTTCTTAGCCGCTATCAATATAATTCTCAGACACTGGAAAGACCAAAGTGAACTTCAGATGGAAGGATGGCTACAAAGGATTGTTTTTATGTTTGCAATGGAAAAACTGCATGCAGGTCTACATGGGAAGCTCAACAACTTTAAGGAAACTTGAATACCCATCGTGCAGGCGCTAGACAAAGAAATGTCATGGAGGAAAGATATTAGATATTAGATATCAAGCACTCTTTTATAACACACGTTCAAGGTTAATGTTTTTGTTTGGTTAATGTTTTTGTACTATTATTACTAAAAAGTATGGTGATATGACAATGCTATTGACAAACTAATTTCTGGGTGTCTTCAGACGTTACGAGATCACGCTCAACCACAGTGAACCACGCTCAACCCCCCCCTGGGGCCAAAGGGAACTGAACGTCTGAACGGCGTGTGCCAGATGTTCATCACGCTCAATACCCACATGGGGTCAGGTTCAACCACGCTTCCCGGGCTAGCCGGGGGAAGGTCCCGGGAAGCGTGGTCAAACGAACCCCCACCGGGAACCAAGGAAAAGTAACGTCTGGACGCCAATCCCCCAGCGGAACCAAAAAAATGGAGCCCCGGCCGGGGACGAGGCACGCAGCGTCGCTGCCAGGCAACCAGCACCAACACAAACACCGGAGGGAGATTTAAAGCGAGAGCAGCAGCAAGCAAGCGTGGCGGGATGGAGCGAGGAGGGAAGCGGAAGAGACCGGAGGCACGAACAGCGACAGCGGCGGCACAGGAGGCGGAGGACGTGCAGCCAGGCCCAGCGATGCAGGCGGAGGGGGCACAGGTGCAGGAAGGGGGCACACGGGAGCACCCGACCAGGGAGGCGCCCCGGGAACACCAACCACAGCTGCAGCCGGGTCGCGCCGCCCCGGGGACAGCGGCCGGAACAGGCCCACAGGAGGCACCCAGGAAACGGGTAAGGGCACCCACTGGGAGGGGAACAGGGGGCACAGGGGAACCCCCTGTGGAGGGGGCCGGGGGGACCCCGGGCGGAAGGCAGGGGGGCAGGGGGACCCCGGGCGGAGGGCAGGGGGGCAGGGGGCCCCCGAGAGGGCCCACACCCTCACCCAGCAACCAACCACCCCCCTTCCCCCCCCCAGACACGAAAGTCGGCCCGGGCGGACGAGCCCCAGGAGGAGCCCGGCCCCCGGCCCCCGGAGGCGCACCCCCAGGAGGAGGTGGAGGAGGAGCAGAGGCAGGTGCAGCATGAGCTGGACCGGGAGGAGGAACAGCAGGGGCCCAGCCGGAGGAAGGCCTATCACAGAGGGGGACAGTGGGGCCTCCAGGAGACCCGGGACTTCATACGGATCTGGGGGACCCTAGAGTACCAGCTGGAGCTCGCAATAAACCAGCGCAACGAGCACGTCTACCGGGACATCGTGCGCGACATGGAGGCGGCGGGGCACGAGCGCACTGTCAACCAGTGTCGCTCGAAGGCCAAGGAGCTCAAGAGGGGGTACAAGGCCCTCAAGGACAATAACAGCCGCTCCGGCCACGGGGCCCGCACCGCCCCCTACTACGATGCCCTGGACCGCATCCTTCACATGAAGGGCTCCATAGTTGCCCCACGCCTGGTGGGCAGCGCTGTGGTCCAGGGCAGGGAGCGGGCCGAGGTACCCCCTCCCCTCGCCGCCCGCCCGGTAGACACGAGCTCAGGGGACCCCCACCCCCAGGAGGACCACCCGGGACCCGCAGAAGCCCCAAGGCCCCCCCCCAGCAGCAGCCCGGAGACATCCCAACGCCGGGCCGGCCAGGCGGAGTCGGAGGTCGGCACCTTCACCACCCTCAGCCAGTGGTCCCAGGGGGAGCACTCCCAGGGTGAGGCGCCGGCCTCCGAAGGCTCGGAGACGGACATAGAGGGTAAGCGGGCCCCCAGGGCAGGGGGGGGCATGACCAGGGGGCCGGTGGCAGGGGCGGGGGTGGGGGCCCTGCTGCAGGGGCCACAACCAGCCCCCTTCACCCGCTCCCCCCTCTCCCGCCCGCAGGACATGGGGAGCCCCAGGACCGGGCCAGCGAGACGGTGCAGGCCCCCGCGGAGGGCACAGGAGAGCAGGTGCCGGACCCAGGTAAGGCGGGAGGGCTGGGATTGCGGGAGGGCCCCCCGGGCGCCAGCCCAGGGGGGCCTCTGGCCTCAGTGGGGGAGGGGGGGCAGGGGGCCCCGGGACCCGACCCCGCTAGGGGACAGGGCCCTGCACTGACCCACCCGCCCATTTCCACAGGGCAGCCCCCGCGCGCGGCGCCTCCGCCGGCCGCAGCCCCAGCCCAGCGGATGCGGGAGTACCGGGCGCGGGTCCGCAGGCGCAGGGAGGAGCAAGCGGAGGACATCGTCCGCAGGGCGGAGGAACAGGGGGAGCGCATGATCGCCTCCGTGGACCGCATGGAGGCGGCCATAGAGCGGTCCATGGAGAAGGCCCTGGAGACAGACCGCCGGCTGGAGGCGGAGGTGCGCCTGGAGCGGAGGCGGGAGCGCCGGGAGCACCAGCGGCAGCAGGGGCTGCTCAGGGGCCTCCGGCAGGACATACAGGGCATGGTGCGGGAGCACAGTGCAAAGATGGACAGGTCCCACGACATTGGGACCTCCCTGCTCCTGCATGCGGGCACCATGTGTGCCTACGTGATGGCCGGCGCACCTCCGGGCGCCCTGCCCGCCCAGGTCCCCATGCCGGGCCCCTCGGCGCCCCCGGGCCCAGCCCTGCCGCCCCTGGCGCCCCCCCGGCCCCAGGGCCCTCGCATGCGCCTCCCAGTGCCCCCGGGCCTCCGGAGGGTCCAGCCCCCCCGGGGCGCGACCGGGGCACCGGGCACAGCTGCCCATCCGCCGCCCGGCCCCCTGCCGGGGCCGGGACCGGCCCAGGACACGGCAGGGGACACGGACAGTGGGGGGGAGGGGAGCTCCCAGAGCTCGGTGGGCCCAAGCGGCCGCACGAGGGGTCGGCCCAGGAAACGCGGGGGGATGGTGGGAAGGGGGGGGAGGGGGAGGGCCACATGAGGGCGGGTGGTGGACGGGGTCACGGGGACGGGGGTGGGGAGGGGGCACAGGGTGATTGTGTGCACTGTGTGGGCAATAAAGTGTTGTAAAGAGACAGTTGTCCCCGGCCCGTTTGTGGGGGGGACAGGGCTGTGGGACCGCGTGTACAGGGGCATGGGCACGGAACGGGGGGTGGGGCCCCCAGGGGCGGGAAGGCCCTCACAGCGGGCCCCCCCGGGCGATGTGGGTTGCAAGGGCGTTCCGGATCCTTTTGGCATACCGGTACTCCCGGGGGTTCCCTGCGTTCACGTACAGGGGAACAGGACCGGGGGGCCGGTGGGGCTCGGGGTACTCCAGGGCCGCCCCCTCGGTCTCGCACACATTGTGCAGAACGCAGCAGGCACCGATCACCAGGGCGGAGGTGGGGACGGTGAAGTCCAGGCGGCCAGCTATACTCCTCCAGCGCTGCTTCAGGGCCCCGAAGGCACGCTCCACCACGGTCCGGCTCGCACACAGGCGGGTATTGTATACCTGCTCCGCAGGGGTGCTCGGGACAGGGTAGACCTTCATCAGCCAGCGGGTCAGGGGGTAGGCGGGGTCCCCCAGGATGCAGGGGGGCATGGGAACACCCTCGATCCACCTCATGCCCATGTCCGCGAAGTCCCCCCGGTACATGCGGGCATAGAAGGGGGAGATGGTCATGATCCTGGCGTCGTGACTCCGGCCGGAGTTGCCCGTGTAGATGTCTATGAAGCGGGCCCGGTGGTCCACCACCCCCTGCAGGTGCAGGGAGTAGTATCCGTGCCGGTTCACATACTCCAGGGCCTCCCCCGCGGCCGGGCGCAGGATCTCGATGTGTGTGCCGTCCACGGCTCCGATGCAGTTCGGAAAGCCCCCGGCCGCGAAGCCAGCCATCACAGCGCCCTGGTCCAGGAGCTGGATGGTCCTGTCGAGGAGCACGCCCTCCACAGCCTCGCACACATCCCGCACGATGCAGGCGACCGTGCTGAGCCCCACCCCGAAGTGCTGGGACACGGACCGGCACGAGTCGGGCGTTGCGAGGGCCCAGACCCCAATGGCCACCCGCTGGACCATGGGGATGGGCACCCGCATGGAGGTGTGCTGCCGCTCCAGCCAGGGTGTGAGGAGCTCCGCTAGGCGCAGCAGGGTGGCCTTGCCCATCCGAAAGTGGGCCCTCCAATCCGCCTCCTCCCAGTGGGCCAGGGCCCGCTCCCACCACGCCTGTGGGCGCTCTGCGACCCATAGGCTGCGCGCTATGGGCATAGCGAGCAGGGCTGCCCGGCGGAGGGTCTCCGTTGCCCAGAGGAGGCGCCTCGCGGCCCTGCGGAGCACAGCGGGCCGGGTCAGGCTCCGGCTGGCAGCCTGCCAGGCCCCCCAGGACATGCGCCGTGCCCTGAGCCGGGCACGGGCTCTCCTGCGGGCGTGTTGGCCCCGGAGGCGCATGGGGGCCGTCAGGGCCAAGGCATAGCGCAAGCGGGCGGCCAGGTGCACCTCTTCGGTCAGGAGGCGCAGCTGCTCCGTGTGATCACGGTGCCACTCGGCCGCGAGCGCGAGGAACATCCAGTTGGCACCTGCCCTATCGCGCTCCATGGTGTTGGGGCCCCGGTGGGGGCAGGGAGCGGTTATAGCGGGGCTGTGCAGGTGGGGCTGCCCGGGGGGCGGGCACCTGGCCGGGCACGCCCCCCCCAGCGGGCCCGGGGCGTGCGGGCCTGCAGGTGGGCGCCTTGGCAGGCGGAGCCGCAGGCCTCGCCCCTGCACGGGCTCGCGGGTCTGCGCGCGCCCAGGGCTGATGCATTCCAGCTGCTATCTCCCCCGGCACCCCGGGCCCCCTCCCCACGCTGTTTGCAGCAGGATGGCCTTGAAGGTGAGATTAGGCGGACAGTGTGCTCGCTGTTGTGTTCTGCAGCTGTGCCGGGCCCGCACCCCACGCCTCGCTCTGTTGTGCTACAATGTTGCGGTCCAGGGCCGTGTTCCCTGTCCTGGGGGCCCGCCTGAGCCCCTCCCGGCCCTGGACGGTTTGTGTGCCCTCTGGGCTCCGTGTTCCTTTCCCTGTCGTGCCGGACCATGGCTGGCTGCCCATCCACGGGGCTCCCGCTGCCCGGCCCCCAAGGGGCCCCCCATATCTGGGCCTTCCGCGAGACCATGTCTCTTTGCGACCTGTGGCATACCCCTGCCGTGCAGCTGCTCCTGGCCGCCCCGGGCAGCCGTGTGGGTGCCTTTGAGAGCCTGAGCTCTGGACTCCGTTACTTTGGCTATGAGGCGAGCGCTCGTGATTGCCGGCTGCATACGGAGGCCCTGGGGCTGGTTCGTTTCCCTGAGGGGCGCATCCCGGAGATGCTGTGCGCTCATGTGCCCTGGACCGGTTCGGAGACCGTGTCTGCGCTGGTGGTGTGTGGTCTGAGCGCCTACACGGAGTGCCTTGCTGAGGGTGGCCCTGCCTTGGCCGTGACCTACTTTTCCTGTGTTCACGGGGCCCGTGGGTACCAGCGCACCCGTGGGGCGGTGTACCAACGCCTTCTGGAGCTGGGGCATCTTCCGTGGCCCCCTTCTGCTGCCTGCTGTGTGCCGGAGCCTTCCGCGGTGGAGATGTCGGCCCTGTTGGGGGTGTGGGCCCGTGTGGACGTCCAGCTGGCTCTCACCATGCCTGATCCCTTCGAGGCCTACTACCTGATCGCCCACTACATGTCCTTGCAGGGGTACCGCCGGGGCATGCTGCACTGGCCCCACCTGGTTCACCGGGCTGGGCACCCGGGCCCTGGGGCCTCGGGGGCCCCCAGCGGCGGCCTGTGACACCTGCATCACCTCCCGGCCCCCCCGGTGTCGTGCCCCCGTGTGGGCTCCCGCCCCGGTCCGGGGGGGCCCCTGGTCCCCGCTGCCTGCTCCCGCCCTGGTGTCTCCGCCTCGGTGTGCTCCCGCCTGCTTCGTGGGGCGCTGCTGCCCCTGCCCGTGGCCCTGGGCCCCCTCCGGCCCCCCCACCCCGGTTGCCCATCCCGGTGGCTGGGTGGGGCGCTCCGTGTGGCCTCCCGCCCCGCCCGTGTGCAGCTAGCGGTCCGCTCCCGCCGGCCCTGGCACCGACTGCACCCCCCCTCATGGGTGCTTGCGTGACCTGGGGGTTGGGGTCCCCCCCGGACTGGACCGTTTTCCTTCCCCCGGTGGGGGGGTGTCGGAGTGTCGCTGGACCTGCAGAGGGGCTCCACCGGACCTGGCTGCCCTCCATCTGCCCCCCTGTGACTGTGGGGCCCCCTTCCTCCTCCTCCTCCTCCTCCTCCTGGACCCTCTGTGCCGGGCTCGCTGTGCATTGGGGGCCCCAATCGTGCCTTGTTCTGGGGGTCCGCCCCCCCCTCCAAGACTGCCTCTGTTGCTGTGGGGGCGCCTCTGTGGACTGGGGTGGTGTTGGGGTGGGGGTTGCTGCTGCCTGTGCCTTGCCCCTTGGCGGTGCCCCCCTCGTCCCTCCCGTTGTTCCTTGTGGTGTGTTCCGGGCGCCCCTGCCCCCCTTTCCCAGCCTCTCCCTTGTGTGTGTGTGCCCGGGCGTGTGGTCGTGCTGTGTGTCACGCTGCGGGTCCGCTGTGTGTGTCGGCTGTCAGCCTGTTCTCCCTCTTCCCCCCTCCCTTCCCATTTCCCTTGTGTGGGCGTTCCCTTGTGTGCCTTGTGGCTTCGTTTGCCCTCAGGCGGCCATGTCTGTGTCCCGCCCCTGCCCGGTGCCTTGTGGGAGTTTTGCGCCCGGCGGGGGTTCGGCTGCACGTCTGTTGTGCTGCCGCGGCCCGCAATGGTTCAGCCCGGTTCCAGCCCATGGTGCCGTTCCCAGCACGTCTTTTGGGGTCGTTTCCCCCCCTGCGCGTGGTTGCGCTGTTCACCCCCCCTGGGGGTTCACTGCGGTGAACTGCCCGCCCGTAACGTCTGAAATCACGCCCTGTTAAATTTGAAAATATCAATACAAATATAATTTAAAAAATAATAAAAAGAAGAAATACAGGTTGTAGTACTGAAGTCACTAACTCTGGAATAGTATCAATTACTTTGGAATGGTTCCAGTGCCTCTGATCTCAAAGATTGGTGGGTTGTTTCTCAATTGAGAAATTAATTTAATGGAAGTTACTTTCATGTTATTTTTGAGTATCTTGTAGCATTACAATCAGCATATATTTTAAAATACCTAGTACCCACTAGGGATGTGTGAACAGAGTGCGGTTCGGATGTTCGGCCTTTCGGTAGTTCGGTTTGAAAACGGAGTTCAGATTCGGTTTTTCGGTTTGAGAAAGTCGGTTTCGCCAAATGTTCAGTGGAGATCAGACCCACCGTGAGGCTTGGGGCTCTCCAGGGACCCCCAGGGGGGCCCATTGTGGCATGGCAGGCCATCAAATATCCAGCAGCAGCAGCAGCAGCAGCAGCAGAGACCGGGTAAGCTTGAAGCTTGGCACCTCGGCTTACCCGGGCAGGCAGGCTCAGCACTTGGCCCCTGGGGGTGCCCGTGGTGGCATGGCAGGCCATCAGAGACCCAGAAGCAGCAGCAGCAGCAGCAGAGACCAGGAAGACTTGACGCTTGGCACCCTGGCTTTCCCAGGCAGGCAGGCTCAGCGCTTAGCCCCTGGGGTTGCCCGTGGCGCCAGGGATGGCCGTCTGAGACCTGGCGGCGGCGGCAGCAGCAACAGCATCAGCAGCAGCAAACTAGNGCTAGAAAGATTGGTAATACAAGTAGATTCGCTAAAAAATGTAATACTGGATTTGAATGAGGGTCAACTAGCCGTAGCAAAAGAACACCCCTTTGCAGGATCAGTATTTAGAATCTGGAGGAAAATTCAAAAAAAGGCAAAAATTGTGCCAGGAAAATCCCCATACACCCCCATTGATACGAAGGAGGCCAACTCACTACAACTGGCTCCAGTTCTGAGAAACAGCTTAAAAGTGAGAGGGGTAACTAAAATGCACCAATTATTCCTTAAGGGGAAGTTTATTCCCATACATAAGATGGAGACATTGACACAACAAAAACTGGAGACTTTCCAATACTTGCAATTAAAAGACTTATGTACAGCCCAGCATGCGGGGGATAACTTTGGGAGGGAGCTAGACAGAATTGAAAAACTCTTATTTGAAAAAAGTAAAACAGCTGGGAGAATGGGGAGACTTTATAAGGAACTTAAATCTGTGCTTTGCAGCAGCAGGAATATCTACCTTAAAAAGTGGAGCAAAGATTTAAAAAAGGAGTTAGGGGAACAGGAAGTTAAAATCATCTGGGATCACATGCACATCTGTGCCTTCTCCTTTGAAATCAAAGAGGCGCAAATAAAATTGACCATGAGGTTTTATCTAACCCCAGATAGAACAAGATATATAGTGCCAAGGGGTAAAGCGCTTTGCTGGAGGGGCTGCTGAGAATGGGCGGACTACTTGCACTGCTGGTGGTATTGCAGCAAGGTGCAGGTCTTCTGGGGTAGGGTTTGGAAAGTGATAAATCAACTAGCAGGGACACTGATTCCCTTCAGACCAGAAGTTGCCCTATTAGTGGTATACCCAAAGGGGGAATCTTCAAAGGAAAAAATCCAATCCTGCAAAATGCTTTTCTTAGCCGCTATCAATATAATTCTCAGACACTGGAAAGACCAAAGTGAACTTCAGATGGAAGGATGGCTACAAAGGATTGTTTTTATGTTTGCAATGGAAAAACTGCATGCAGGTCTACATGGGAAGCTCAACAACTTTAAGGAAACTTGAATACCCATCGTGCAGGCGCTAGACAAAGAAATGTCATGGAGGAAAGATATTAGATATTAGATATCAAGCACTCTTTTATAACACACGTTCAAGGTTAATGTTTTTGTTTGGTTAATGTTTTTGTACTATTATTACTAAAAAGTATGGTGATATGACAATGCTATTGACAAACTAATTTCTGGGTGTCTTCAGACGTTACGAGATCACGCTCAACCACAGTGAACCACGCTCAACCCCCCCCTGGGGCCAAAGGGAACTGAACGTCTGAACGGCGTGTGCCAGATGTTCATCACGCTCAATACCCACATGGGGTCAGGTTCAACCACGCTTCCCGGGCTAGCCGGGGGAAGGTCCCGGGAAGCGTGGTCAAACGAACCCCCACCGGGAACCAAGGAAAAGTAACGTCTGGACGCCAATCCCCGAGCGGAACCGAACGAAACGAGCCCCCGCCAGGGACGAGGCACGTAGCGTCGCTGCTGGGCAACCAGCAACAACACAAGCACCGGAGGGAGATTTAAAGCGAGATCAGCAGCAAGCAAGCGTGGCGGGATGGAGCGAGGAGGGAGGCGGAA
>QEPC01015343.1:308509-322996 GCA_003113815.1 Sphenodon punctatus | reverse complement strand
CGACGCCAGCGTCGCTCTAGCCTCCTGCCTACACGCTTCATACACCGCAGTCCCTCAGTAAACCAAGGGGTGCTGCGGTGATGAGACCAAGGCAGAAGGCATCTCGGAGCCACCCTGTCAATGGCCTCCTCCAGCAAGTTGTTCCAATGCTGAACCAGCTCATCCACAGAGTGGCCGTCCACGTCCAGGGTTAATTCCCTCAGGACCTCCTGGAACCGCTGGGGTTCCATCAGTCTCCGAGGGCAGACCATCCTAAGTGGTCCCTTCCCCTTCTGGAGGGGGTGTGCTAGAAGACTGCACATTAGGGTGGGTCAGGACTCATGCACAGGACAGGACCCAGGAAGGAAATGAGGGACTCCAGACAAGCACTAATACCCTTACGCTCCAGTCACCCACTCAATACACTCACCCCCTCATTCACGCACACGCTCTCTACTAAGTCAAGGCACAGATACAAACACAGCAATGGGCCAGTCTCTCAGGCTAAGCTCTGATCACCAGAGCTGAGAGAACGCACAAACCCTTCTTTATGGATCTGCTGCACACTGGCGCAGGCACTCTGAGCGCCTGGGCGGGGCCGCACCTGGAGTGGTGATTCCTGGTGCTACCAGGGTCAGGCGCATGCGCCCCAGGGTTCCCAGCATAGCTGCATCCGGGACCACCCTCGGTGCTGGGCTTCCCCTCTGATGCACGCTTGCTGCGTGCACCGGAGACGGGGCCTTGCCCCGCCACGACTTCAGGCTCCTCCGTACTGTTACCTTTCCACCAGTGACAGGGACACACATAACCCGGGTCCCTCCAGCCTTGGGCTCTGGGGACATTTCCCTCTTCCCTCTCCCCTGTCCCACTTTCCTCTCCCCCGTCGCCCCTGCCTAGTCATAGTCCCACCCGCCGGGGGTAGGACCTGACAGCACCAGAGTTATGTAAATGCAACCTGACACAGCATGAAAAAACTAACGCAGAACAAGAGTCAAACAACTTGGTCCTGCAATATAAAAGATTGAATTGCCCTCCACAGAGCCCCCATGATTGGTTCTGGGAGGCACTAAGTAATCCCAGGGTGCCATGCAATTGACTGGAACATGCTTACGCTTCTCATTGGTCAGCAATTACATCCGTCATCAGGTTCTTCCCCTCCCATCACAGGTCCAGTTCAACAGTTCAACAGTTTCTGGCTCTGAGATGTCTGCTCCCTCCTCCCTTTCCCACATTTCCCTCCAAAAAACACCTGCCAGGCAATAACATAATCAATAATGACTTTTGTTATAGTTATTGATTTTGTTATTATATCTCTCTTTTTTTTTATCAACTTCCCTCAATGTTTTATTTATTTCCAGTCTCAGAAATCTACTTCTGGTTCCATTTTTTTTTTCCTTTTTAAAAAATATTATTGACTTATAACACTTATTTATTGGCTTCCCATCCCAGAAAATCAACTTTCCAGTCCCAGAAAACCAACTTTTGATTCCAGAAAACTACTTTTTGTTAATTTTTTTCTTTTTTAAAAAATGGTGCCAATTTTTCAGTTTTCTAACCTGGTATACTGATATGCTGATTGGGAATCAGTAAAATGAAGAATTGGTATCAGAAGTTACCGATTTTACAGTTATCTGTGTATCTGATTTCTACCTGGGTAACCTGTCAGGTACCTGAAAAAGCAGATATTACTAGCACGTGTTAAATTAAGTACCTGTTTCAGCTCTAATCCCATGGAATGAATACAATTTCTTTAGGTAAGATGTTGTAAAGGGCAGTTAAGATTAAGTATTTGTGCTTTAGCTGTGCACAGAGGATATGTCTCCAGGGGTGTGTGCCTAGGAGGGTGGGAATATGATGACTGTTGCAATTTACTTCTTTATTTTATTTATTTATTTATTTATTTATTTATTTTCAACATTTATATCCCACTTCTCCTGTCTAAACAGCTCAAGGCAGCTTACAAAAATTAAAATATTGAAAAATATACATAAAATATATAAAATACACAAAAAGGAGGCATAAAAGAAAATTAAAAAACCTATCGTCCCAGAGTAGATTAGATGGTGGAGCGGTATGTTAAATATTTATGTATTTATTTTTACACATATATCCTGCCCCCTCCTGTACCCGCAGCTCAGGACAGCTAACAACATTTTAAAACATATAAAATTAACCCCACATTAAAATAACCCTACACTAAAACCCCCACCCTAACCCAACTCACCCATCCCGTCTCCCTCGGAAATGGCCGACGGAACAGCCAGGTCTTACACTGTCTACAAAAGGAGGGGAGGTTTTTGGCCAGGTGGACCTCCAACAGGAGAGAGTTTCACAGTCATGGAACGGCCACCGAACACACCCTACTCATGGTCAACACCCGGGAAACCCAAGGTACCTCAAGGAGGGCACCCCCGGCCGATGGCAAAGGCTGATCCAGAATTTGGAAGGTGAGGCAATCCTCCAGATAGGTTGGGCCCTGGCTGTTTAGATCTTTAAAGGTCAAAACCAACACCTTGAATTGGGCCCAGAAGACAGAGCACTGGATTAATGTGCTTGAAATGACTCATCCCCTTAAGGAGATGAGCCGCCACATTCTGCACCAGCTGCAGTCTCTGGGCCATCACGAAGGGTAGCCCCACATAGATAGCATTACAGTAATCTAATCTTGATGTAATAAAAGAATGGATGATTGTGGCAAGGTCTGAGTCCGAGACATGCGGCCTAAGTCATTATACCAGATGTAGTTGGCAGAATGCGCCCTTAGCCACAGCTGCCACCTGGACATAGAGGTGGAGCTCTGGATTCAAGAGCACCCACAGACTATGGACCTGAGATACCAGTGGAGAACGGACCACATCAATGATGGGGGCCATTACTCCACCAGCTTCAGCAAAACCATCACTTCTGTCTTTTTTGGATTCAACTTCAAATGACTCACCCTCATCCAGTCCCCCACAGCTGACAGACACCATCTGCTGGACCTGGGTCTGATGGAAAGAGAGATATATAATTGGGTGTCATCAGCGTATTGATGACACCTTCCACCAAACTCTATGATGACCTCCCCCAAGGGCTGCATATACACACTGAACAGGAGAGGGGATAAGAAAGAACCTTGCAGAACTCCAGACATGAGGTCCCAGGAAGAAGATGAATAATCACCCAGCACCACCCGCTGAGTTCTCCCAGCCAGGAAGGAGAGGCGCCATTCAAGAACAGTGCCACCCACCCCTACCCGGTCGTGCAGCCAAGTCACCAACAACTCATGGTCAACGGTATCAAATGCAGCCAAAAGATCTAATAGGATCAACAGGGTCAAACAACCCTGGTCCATCTCTCAGTAGAGGTCGTCAACCAAGGCCACAAGCGCAGTCTCCATGCCATAACCCGGACAAAAGCCAGACTGTGAGGGATCTTTTACTGATCCGGTCTAGATGCTCCTGAAGCTGACGAGCTACCACCCATTCAGTAACCTTATTTAAAAAGGGGAGGCTAGAGACCAGCCGATAGCTGGCCTGGGTGTCAACATCTATTGATGTCTTTTTGAGCAGGGACCACACCACTGCTTCCTTGAGATAGTTCTGAACCCTGCCCTCCCTAAGGGAGACGTTGACTATCCCAGCCAGCAATGGCTCTAGCGTCTCCTTACTGGCTTTAACCAGTCATGATGGGCATGGATCTAATTCACAATGAGTGGCTCTATAGGGATGTGCAAACAGACCGGGGTTCAGATGTTCAGACTAAAAACTTAGTTCGGGTTCATGGTTTTGGTCCTGCGGAGTTTGGACCCCCCCCCCCGGATGTTCAGAAAGTTTGGTCACGCCTAGAGGATTGGGACGCTCCAAGGGGTTCCTTGGGGGCATGGCAGGCCATCGGAGATACAACACCAGCAGCAGCAGGCTCGGCGCTTGGCCTCCGGCGGTGCCCGTGGGGGCATGGCTGTCCATCTGAGACCCAGCAGCATCACCAGAGGCCAGGCCTCTGCTGCTGCTCCACTCATGCCTGGAATCCTGCAATGCCCAGCCAGGGCTTGATGGCGGGCACACCTACCTGGCTTGGCACTGCAGGCTTGGATCATACTTGACTGATCTCAAGAAGCTCTACTGCAAATTGGTCAAGCCTTGCCCGGTGGTGAATCTCATGGAAACGCAGCCCCGCCCACTGGAGCACTCATCCGAGCTATGCCTGTATAAAAGAGGGAGGAGAAAATAGCTGATGTGCAGTACCAGCAGCAGCAGTAGACATTGGAGTGCCAGGGCACAGTAACTGCGGCTGGCACCCCTACTTGGCTGGGAATTGCCAGCTGGATGGCATCAGTGGAGCAGCGGCAGAGGCCTGGCCAGGGTTCAGTGGCTGGCACACCTAACTGGCCAGGTGTTGAAGGCTGAATGATATCGGTGAAGCATTGGCAGACAGTGAAGTGGAACGACAGCCCTCCCTGCCTGGAACATAGGCCCAAGAACCCTGATGGTGGGTCCTGTAGCTGGAGTGGCTGTCTGTTTCTTGATATGGTGGGATGATGAACCTAGAACCCTGACGGTGGGTCCTGGGACCAGAGTGGTAGCTTCTGGATGCAGTGGATGTACAGCCCTCCCTGTCTGGAACGTAGGCCCCAGAACTCTGATGGTGGATCCTGGGGATGGAGTGGCAGCTTCTGGATGACGTGAATGGAGAGCCCTCCCTGGACAGCCCTCCCTGTCTGGAACATAGGCACCAGAAAACTGATGGTGGGTCCTGGGGCTGTAGTGGCTGGCTGTTTTTTGATGTGGTGGAATGATGGTTCCCCATGAGCGGAATGATTGCCCCAGAACCCTGATGGTGTGTCCTGCCCTCACGCACTACCCTGAGTCAGCAGGTGGTGCAAGCCTTGTACCGGGGTTTAAAGGAGCAGGAGAGGGAGCAGCTTGCAGGGGCTGGAGGTGCCACTGTCTACATCACAGACCTGTGGTAAAACCGGAACGCTCAGCATGCCTACCTGGCAGTCACAGTGCACTGATGACAGGACCGGTAGGCAGAATTTGGCAGTGGCAGGAGGGGTCCCGAAGCAGTAATGGATGGCCCCCACACTTCTCACAACATCGAGGCAGCCCTGACCACCATGGTGAGGGAGTGGGTCATGCCTGGTGCACCTTTCACCAAGGGGTGCGTAGTGACTGATAACACAGCCAACATCTTGAGGGCAGTCCTTGAGGGGGGCTTCACCAGCATCCCTTTCACCACATACAGACTTTACCTGTTGGTCAGGGACTCTCTGGGCTTGGAGGAGAAGGGGAATGGGGTAGGCATCATTAGTTCCGTGGTCGAGTGGGGGAGGAAGGTGGCTGGGTTCTTTAACTGGAGTGAAGGGCAGAGACCTCTTACGGGCAAAGCAGGCTGAGCAAGGCTCCCCAGTGCACCAACTGGTGCAGGATGTGTCCACATGGTGCAATTCAGCCTTCCTGGTGCTTGAGCAGCTTCTCGAGCAGAAAGCCACCTTGCATCACGTGCAACTGGTGACGAACAGCGGGGCACCACCACGGTACAATGGGGCAGAATGGGAGATCCTGGCGCACACAGTCTTTGTACTCAGACTGTCCCTGGCCATGATGGAGACCATCATCTCGTCCACGGCTACCATCAGCCACATGACCCCTCTTGTGCAGAGTCTCCTCAGGAGACATGAGTAAATTCTCCAGGGGTGGGATTATGGCCCTCAGGACAGGAAGCTGGCCAGTGAGGTGGTTGACCTGGTGCGGCAGCTGAAGGCAGGGCTGAAGGCACGGCGGAATAAGTATTGGCAACCATGCTGGACCCGAGGGTCAAGGGCAGCGTAACAGGCCAGAAAGCACTCTATGGGCACTGGAAAGGTGAGCTGTTGGAGAGGGTCTGGCAGGCAGAGCGGGCTCTGGAGAGTGTGTGTGGCAGCAGCAGCAGCAGCAGTAGCAGCACACCCCTAGGGATGGTGGGAGTGGGAGCAGCCACCCCTTTCAGTGGGAGGGGTCTATCCCTGCCACCAGCCCTAGCGGTAGTAGTACCAGCAGCAGGCTGAGCAGCTGCAGCACCCCTATTGCCAGCAGCAGCAGCTCCTATGTGCAGGCCACTCTTGGGAGCATAGGGTCATGCACAACAGGGCAAGCAGCGTATCTGAGGGCAGTGGTGGAGATGGTGCCCAGGCAGACTTACCAGAGGGAGTCCGATGGCACCTCAGCAGCACTGGAGAACTACCTGGAGGAGGAGCCATGAATAGAACCCAGCAGCGATCCCTTGACCTACTGAGCCGGCAAGACCAATGTGTGGCCGGCCCTGTCCCAAGTGGCCAAGAGTCTCTTGTCCTGCCCACCAACCAGTGTCTCCAGTGAGTGGGTGTTCTCCATGGTGGGGGACATTTGCTTTCCGCACTGCCTGAGACTGGGGGTCAAGTTGGTGGAGAAGTTGATTTTTATAAAGGTGAACCTTCCACCACTGGGATTCCCTGAGTTGCCCCTGTACATGGATTGATGGTGCAGTGCCACACACCATTCCACGCCAGGGGCAGTCGTGGAACGGGGCTTCGCTTCAATCTGTGCTTGTGCTGCTGTGCTGAGGTGCTGTCCCTTCCTCCCAATGCCCGGCGCCCTCTCTCTCTCTCTCTCTCTCTCTCTCTCTCTCTCTCTCTCTCTCTCTCTCTCATACTAGATGGCTTCGACCTGCTTATCTGACTGACCTCATGATTCAGGGTTGCATTGGGAAACTGTAAGCCTGCCAGCCGGCCTCTAGCTGCACTATCTCGGCCCGCCTATGTGACTGGCTCTCTTCTCATTTGTGCTGCACAGTCTTCAGCAGTCTATCTGAGTGCCCTGACAAAGTCCCAGCCTGCCTTCCCTACTGCCTCTCATGCCACGCTGCCTGTCTGCCCACCCGGGTTGCAAAGCTTGAACTCTGGCCCAGTCTGCCTTCCCATACTCATGCCATGATGCCTCTCTCCCCACCCGCCTACCCAGGTGGCCAAGATCAAAGCCTGCCTCAGTCTGCTTGCCCATGCTCATGCCACACTGCCTGTCTGCCTGCCTGCCCGCCAAGGTGGCCTAGATCAAAGCCTGACTCAGTCTACCTTCCTTCTACTCATGCCACGCTGCCTGTCTGCTCGCCTGCCTGCCCAGGTGGCCTAGATCAAAGCCTGCCTCAGTTTGCTTGCCCAAGCTCATGCCATGCTGCCTGTCTGCCTGCCCGCCCAGCCAGGTGGCCTAGATGAAATGTCTGCCTCAGTCTGCCTGCCTTCTGCTCATGCTACACTGCCTGTCTACCCACCCAGGTTGCAAAGCTCGATCCCTGCCCCAGTCTGCCAACCTTCTGCTCATGCCACACTGCCTCTCTGCCTGCCCGCCCGCCCATGTGGTCTCGATCAAAGCCTACCTCAGTCTTCCTTCTGCTCACTACACACTTCCTGTCTGCCTGCCCGCCCACCCAGGTGGCCTCGATCAAAGCCTGCCTCAGTATGCCTGCCTTCTGCTGATGCCACGCTGCCTGTCTGCCCACCTGCCCAGGTGGTCTAGATCAAAGCATGCCTCAATTTGCCAGCCTTATGCTCATGCCACACTGCCTGTCTGCCCGACTAGGTTGCAAAGCTTGAGCCCTGCATCAGTCTACCTCCCTTCTGCTCATGCCACGCTGCCTGTCTCCCTCCCGCCTGCCCACCCAGGTGGCCAAGCTTGAACTCTACCTAAGTCTTCCTGCCTTATGCTCATGCCACGCTGTCTGTCTGTTTGCCCTGTGGGCAAATCTGAAGCCCTGGCCCAGCCTGCCTACCTCTCATGCCAAAGTGCCTGTCTGCCTTCCCTGGCAACCCTGGGTGATGTGCCCCACTGGCCTTGTAATCCCACTGCTGCTGTCTGCTGGTCCATGGGTGCCGACGCAATCCTGCTGATGCCATCTGCTGCAGTAAGGGAGCTCTTCCCTTGCAAATCCTACCATCTGGGCTACATGGGTGCTGCGCATAGACAAATCCTGCTGCTGACGACTTTGCTGTGCCACAGGTTCTGTGCCCGGGCAATCCAATGTCTGCTGCTGCTGCCAATGCCACCTCTGATGTCTGTGCCATGGGTTCTGTGCACAGGTACTCTAATGTCCAAAGCTGCTGTCAATGTCACCTCTGCTGTCTGTGCCATGGGTTCTGTGCCCGGGCAATCCAATGTCTGCTGCTGTTGCCAATGCCACCTCTGCTGTCTGTGCCATGGGTTCTGTGCCCGGGTACTTGAATTTCTGCTGCTGCTGCCAATGCCTCCTCTGTTGTGTGTGCCACAGGTTCTGTGCCCAGTCAATCCAATGTCTGGTGCTGATGCCTCTACTGTGCCACAGGTACTGTGTCCCATCAATCCTATGTCTGTTACTGGGTGACCACGTGATTCAACACTGGGCAAGGCTTGACGAATTGGCATAATAGTTTGTTGAGATCCTGAGAGTAGGATGCAAGCCTGCAATGCCCAGCCGAGCAGGGGTGGCCACCACCGAGCCATGGCCGGGCCTCTGCTGCTGCTCCACCAATGCCAGCCAGCCTGCAATGCCTGCCTGAGCAAGGGTCTCAGCCTCAGTTACTGTGCCCTGGAAATCCAATGTCTGCTGCTGCTGCTGCTGGTACTGCACATAAGCCATTTGCTCCTCAATCTTGTAGACAGCCATAGCTCAGATCAGTGCGCTAGCGGGTGGGGCTGAACACGAGATTCACCACCGCACAAGGCTTGACCAGTTTGCAGTAGAGCTTCTTGAGTTCAGTTGAATACGATCCAAGCCTGCAACACCCAGCCGAGTGGGTGTGCTAGTCCCCAAGCTCTAGCTAGGCCACTGCCCCTGCTCCACCCATGATAACAAGTCTGCAATGCCCGGTCAAGCAGGGGTGCCAGCCACCAAGCACTGGCTGGCACCCCAGGCCACTCTGGCGCTGCTCCACAAATGTCAGCCAGCCTGCAACATCCGGCCGAGGAAGGATGCCAGCCACCCAAGTCCTGGCCCGGCCTCTGTCACTGCTGTTGGTACGGCATATCAGCCATTTGCACCTCACTCTTGTAGACAGACATAGCTCGCATGAGTGCTCCGACAGTGGTTGGGTGGGTGAACATGAGATTCACCACCGGGCAAGGCTTTCCCAACTTGCAATAGGGCTTCATGAGTTCTGTTGAGTACAATGCCAGCAGACAGCCTACAATGCCCGGTCAAGCAGGGGTGTCAGGCACCTAGCCCTGGCCGGGCCTCTGCCACTACTCGACCAATGTCAGCCAGCCTACGGCACCTGGCTGAGCGGGGGTGCTATTGAATCAAGCCCTGGATGGGCCTCTGCCACTGCTCCACCAATGCCAGCCAGCCTTCAATGCCCGGCCAAGCAGGGTTTCCAGTAGGGATGGGCGAACAGATTGCAGTTCAGATTCAGCCGTTGGTTTGGTCTGGTTTGGTTCACATGTTAGGTTCAGCCATTTGGTTTGTTCACCGCATTCAGGTTTGGCCGTTCGGTTCGGTCCTGTTCAGTTCAGGCATTCGGAGAAAGGCTGTCTGTGCAAGGCATGATGGCCCCAGACCCATGATGGTGGGTCCTGGGACTAGAGTGGCAGCTTCTAGGTATTGGCCACAGCCCTCACTACCATTAACTTGGCCACAGAACCCTGATGGAGTGTCCTAGGGCTGAAGTGACTGTTTCTTGATGTGATGGAATGACATCATCTCCGTGTGAGGAATGATGGCCCCAGACCCATGATGAAGGGTCCTGGGGCTACTAGGGTGGCAGCTTCTAGGTACTGGCTACAGCCCTCCCTGCCAGTAACTTGGCCCCAAAATCCTGATGGCAGGTCCTGGGGCTGGAGTGCTGTTTCTTGATGCTTTGGAATATCGGCTCTCTGGGTGAGGAATGATGGCCCCAGGCCCATGGTGGTGGGTCCTGGAGCTAAGGTGGCAGCTTCTAGGTATTGGTAACAGCCCTGCCTGTAACTTGGCCCCACAACCATGATGACAGGTCCTGGGGCTGGAGTGGCTGTTTCTTGATGCTTTGGGAAAACTGGCTCTCTGTGCAAGGAATTATCGCCCCGGACCCATGACGCTGGGTCCTGGGGCTAGAGTGGAAGCTTCTGGATATTGGCCACAGCCCTCCCTGCCTGTAACATGGCCCCAGAACCCTGGTGGCAGGTCCTGGGGCTGAAGTGACTGTTTCTTGATGCAGTGTAAAGACATCACCTCCGTGCAAGGAATGATGGCCCCAGACCTTTGAAGGTGGGTCCTGTGGCTAGAGTGGGAACTTCTGGATATTGGCTACAGCCCTCCTGCCTGTAACTTGGCCCCAGAACCCTAGTGGCGGGTCCTGGGGCTGGAGAGGCTGTTTCTTGATGCTTTGGAATATCGGCTCTCTGTGCGAGGAATGATGGCCCCAGACCCATGACGGTGGGTCCTGCGACTCGAGTGACAGCTTCCAGATACATATTGAACACAGCCCTCCCTGTCAGTAACATAGGCCCCAGAAACCTGAAGGTGGGTCCTGGGGCTGGTGTGGCTGTTTCTTTATATATATATATAACTGCTATCTACTATTCTAAAACCTATTGAACTAAATGGAATATCCTAATAATTAACTACAAAGGCCTTGTCCTACAAACACACTGTATCTCTGTCACTATAACTAAGCTAACTACTATGTATATCTATCTAGTAATTGTCTATCGAATAACTATCTATCTATATATACAATATTATACAGGGGGAAACACAAAGAACACAGGGAGGGGTACAAAACTGAAATGAAAATCAATCTAATAATATTCCTACTCTAAATGAATCCAAAACTTAAAACAGGGAAAGGGAATCATGGCTGGAATAAGAGGGAGAGGGACAAGGATTCAATGGAGGGGGTAGGGAGGGAGGGAGGAAGATTGAACACAGGGAACACAGGGAGGGGTAAAAACAAAAAATAACACCTAAATCTATCTAATATAATCTAAATATACATTTATACCCTGGTATAAATGTATTTATAATCTAAATACATATATATCCCGCCCCTCCCAGCTGCTCGCAGGAGGGGCAGGGTATAAATGTATTAAATAAATAAATAAAATAAATAAATAAATGATAATATGGAGGTAAATGAGTTGGATGGGTGCAATAGGAGGAGGATGTCAATGGATTAGGAATAGGAAGGAACAAAAACTGTTGGGAGAGAGGGAGCCTTCTGAAACGCCTGCTGTTCAGGAACAGTGACTAGCTCAGAAGGTGCTGGGAAGGGGGGAGGCAATCAGTTTTGTTTCTTGCTGCGCCCACCTCACTGCAAGCCCCATTGGCTTTGTGTAACCTAGCCCATGGCCAATCGCAGACTGCAAAGTCAGTGGTCTGAGGCGAAAAGAGATGGTGATTTGGCAAGCTGGCTGCTACTCCAAGCCTCTCCACCCCTGGTGCCTGGAAGTCTGCTCCTCAGCTGACTCCTCCTCCCTGTCATGTTTTTCCTTCCAGTCACACATTTTTGCCACCTGAACTCACCCAAACGCGACCCGAATTGAACGAACTGTTCGGTCATTTCAACGTTTGGAATTGAGTTTGGTTCGGTCAGTTCATGTTCGGAATCCGGTTCGGGTTCGGTCATTTGAACAGGCTGAGTTAGGGCCGAACTCCGAACTTCCGAACCGCATTTGCCCATCCCTAGTTTCCAGCCACTCCAGCACCAGGACCCACCCTCAGGGTTCTGTGGCGTCATTCCGCTCACAGGGAGCCATCATTCCACCACATCAAGAAACAGCAAATCATTCCAATCCCAGGACCCACCCTCAGGGTTCTGAGGTGTCATTCCGCTCACGGGGAGCCATCATTCCACTGCATCAAGAAACATCATACCACTCCAACCCCAGGACCCACCCTCAGGGTTCTGGGGCCTTTGTTACAGGCAGGGAGGGCAGTCCATCCACATCATCCAGAAGCTCCCACTCCATCCCCAGGACCCACCGTCCAGGTTCTGGGGTCTACATTCCAGGCAGGGAGGACTGTCATTCCACTTCATCGAGAAGCTGCCACTCTAGTGGGAGGACTCACCATCAGGGTTCTGGGGTCATCATTCCACTCATGGAGAGCCGTCACTCCACTGCATCAAGAAACAGCCAGCCACTTCATCCCCAGGACGCAGTGTCCGGGTTCTTGGGCCTATGTTCCAGGCAGGGAGGGGTGTCTATCCACGTCATCCAGAAGCTGCCACTCTAGTCCCAGGACCCACCGGCAGGGTTCTGGGACCCTGATTCCGCTCACAGGGAGCCATCGTTCCACTGCATCATGAAGCTGGCAGCCACTCCATCCCCAGGACCCACGGTCCAGGTTCTGGGGCCTACGTCCCAGGAAGGGAGGACTGTCCATCCACGTCATGCAGAAGCTGCCAATCCAGCCAGAGGACCCGCTTCTGGGGGCGTCATTCCACTCACAGGGAGTTGTCATTCCACCACATCTGTTACGATTTGATTGTATGCCATATACTATGAGAATTAATATACTGGAACCAATGACCATATTTGAAAATGCATATAACTATTGTACCAAAGCTCTGAATTCTCTGTACTGATCCAGTAGGCAGGATCTCTAGAAATAGCCAGGTAGGCTGTGTGGAAAATAATCTCACATGACTTTCACAAACTCCCAACCACATCATCATGTCTTGCAAGACCAGTGATTTACATCATATTGCTGACCAACCGCACCCAGCCTGGAACAAAGCACTGACAAAGACTAAAACAAAGGGGCTTGATGAGAGGGTGCTTGAACACCCCTGAAGAATATCTCCTTCACGCCTGGAGGGGAAGGAGGAGATGTTTCTGCTCAGGGAGTTGCCAACTGACAAGCAGAAGCCATTCAAGCGGCCATCACCCTTTTTGCACCAGCACAGATGATAAAGGCATATCTACTCCCTGCCTGAAGGGAGGGAAAAAGATGTCCTGTTATCAAGTGCCCACCCTGACTAACAAACAAACTGGGAATGTGACCATTAGCACCCAGGCTCCAGATGGATGGGAAAGGGAGATGACAGCCAGACTCTGTAAGATGAATACCAGCAAGCACATTGCACAATCAAGCACCCTGGAATATGCATACTGAAGAACATCTTCTCCCCAAAACACTATAAAAGACTGAAGCAGAGACCAGAACGTTGTCTCAGCGCTTGGCATCTAACTTGGTGTTCGTGGGCTGTTGACCCTTTCCGGGACCCCTCCATAGGGGGTCCTACAACCCTATCTCCTGCTCCTGACAGATGACATCCACCGTTTTGAGCTTTCAAGACATGTAAGACTGACTTTGGGTGTGGGATATTGTATAGCTAGGTAACTGCTGCTGGATCATTACAGACTGGGTTTTATAAATGTGTGAACAACTAAATAAATCTATAACTATGATTTAAGATCCCTTCTATGTGAATGTCTCATATGTGCAAACCAGGGTGTGTGGGTCCCCCGATCCAAAGAGAGCTAATTCCCTAAATCCTAACACATCAAGTAACAGTTACTCCAGCCCCAGGACCCACTGTCCGGGTTCTGGGGCCTACATTCTAGGCAGGGAGGGTTGTTGTTCCACGTCATCCAGAAGCTGCCACTCCAGTCTCAGGACCCAACGTCAGGGTTATGGGGTCGTCATTCTGCTCATAGAGAGCCTTCCACCGCATCAAGTAACAGCCTTTCCATCCCCAGGACCCACCCACCATCCAGGTTCTGGGGCCTACATTCCAAGCAGGAAAGGCTGTCATTCTACATCATCTAGAAGCTGCCACTCCAGCCCCAGGACCCATCACCAGGGTTCTGGGGCTTACGTTTCAGGCAGGGAGGGCTGTCATTCTATTTCCTCCAGAAGCTTCCATTTTAGTCCCAGGACCGACCATCAGGGTTTTTGGGTTGTCATTCTGCTCATGGAGAGCCGTCATTCCAACGCATCAAGAAACAGCCAGCCACTCCAGTCCCAGGAACCACCATTTTTGATTGGCTGGCCAAGCCAGATGGCAAGCTTCTGATTGGCTGACAGGGTAAAATAAAAGTGGCTGCAGCCATTTTGTCCATTCACTTTGGTGAATTTGGCTGTGAGCTACAACGCTGCTGGATCTGTAAGTAATTGGCTGGGGTCGGAGTGTGTGTGTGTGTGTGTGTGTGCCTGGCCTGGCCTGTGGTCTGGCCTGGTATAGTTTGGTCTGGCTTGTCCATAGGATTAATTCTGGGGGATGGGGACTATGTTTATCTTTACTAGTGGTGGGACCCCGGGCCCATTACCGGCTACCAGATTTACCGGTTACCGGTTCTGTGAAAACCAGATTCCCGGATTAAATCCGGTAAACCGGTACCGGATTTATTTCATTGGTTTCAATGGGGCACTGTGTCCCCATTGAAACCAATGAAATAAATTAATTCCCTCCCCCTCCCCCTCCCAGGCTGCGCGGGTGGAAGGGGGGACACCCCCCACCCTGCCCAGCCTGGATTTTTGTTTTAAAAAAGACCCAGAGGCGAGCCCACCCCCCAGCACCAGCGGCCGCGGCGTCCCCACAGCCGCCGGTAAGTATGACCC
>QEPC01015343.1:249788-274701 GCA_003113815.1 Sphenodon punctatus | reverse complement strand
CGGCGGCGGCGGTGGCCGATCCGGCGGCCTCAGCACCGGCTGTGGCTGCCAGCGTCAGAGATGCTCTAGGCCTTCCGGAGAAACCCAGTTCCCTGGAAGGCCTAGAGCGTCTCTGATGCCGGCAGCCACAGCCGGCACTGAGGCCGCCGATTCGGCCGCCGCCGCCGCACCCGGGGCTCCGCAAAGGTAAGCAAAGCAAGCACTCACCTTTAGTAGGGGTGATCCCTGGGGGTTGGGGGGATGTTAAACACCCCCCCCAGGGATCGGGTCTATACTTACCAGCGGCTGCGGGGACGCCGTGGCCTCTGGTGCGGGGGGGTGGGCTCTTTTTTTAAACAAAAATGCAGGCTGGGCAGGGTGGGTGGGGGGTGTCCCCCCTTCCACCCGTGCAGCCTGGACTTGGGGAGGGTTGTTGTTTTTTTACTTTTTTGGTGGGGCTTTTTTTTACATTGCAGCCATTTTTAAATGGCTGCAATGTAAAAAAATCCAGTACCCGGAATCCAGTAACTGGACCGGATTTACCGGATCGAATCCAATAATACCGGTACGCCCAGTACCGGCATTATCGGATTCCGGATTTACCGGTTTTCCCGTGCCTACTTTCTGGAAATCCAGGTACACAAATACTTGGTACTCAGTTTTATTTTACCAAGTATTTTACCGAGTACCAAGTAGTGAATATTCATCCTAGTATCCAAGGACCGGTTGAACATGGAGCCAGTTCTCAGAAACAGAAATACTCACGAATAAAAAATGTACTATTTGTTTCAGTTCTAATATGCATACATTAAAAGCTGATCAAGCTTCAGGTTCATTGTGTTAGCACGCGCGCGCGCGCACACACACACACATAGAATTAAACAGAATAAAATAAAATGAAATAAGAAGCTTTAGGATTTTCCAACGACAGCTTTCCTAATTTTAAAAGTAGCAAAACAAAATTTGGCAACATTTACAGTGATAAAGGAATCTGAGTCGGAGTGTAAGAAAATCTCTCTGGCTGCAAGCAGGTAAATTGTTTACAACAGATTCTAAAAATAATGTCTGTGACCTACTGTATAAAGGGCAAGAAAAACAACAACGTGGCTTATAGATTCGACAGAGTTACAACTGCAAAAGTGGCAGAGTCTCTGGTCAAATGGTAGTTTAACATATCTGCCTTCCATAATTGCTGATGGAAGCAGATTTATTCTGGCCAGGGTGAAGGCAAATCTATAACCCCACTCAGAAAGAACTGACAGATAAAACGCTTCCTTAAGAGGCGTGGGAAAAAAGCTGTAAAGCCCAGCTATTTTTTGCATAATAATTTTTTTCCTAAAGACTTGTAATTCATAATCTCTTATCTGAGATTTAACTAAACCAAGAGCTTTAGGAAAGTCCATAGTCAACAAATAATGTCTAGAAAACTCAAGGGAGGTAAAAAATTGGTCAATACCCCTTTCCCACAGGCCTTTTATCAGAGGATAAAGTGCTGCCTGTGAGAAGGAGTCTAACTCAGACATATTTAAATGTAACCAATATTTCAGTATTGCACCTTTTGCCAGAGAAACAATAGGGCAAGAACTGGTTTCAGCTCTCAACAGGACAGCAGACATACGTCTGGGAACATAAAGAATAGATCTTAAAATGCAAATCTGGGGAAGCTAAAGTTCATTGAGCAATTGAGGCCCTCAGACTGGAATAGCATATTAAAAATATGGGGGAGGGGCACTTTCGCTCTAAAGCTTTTGAGCAGGTAATACCAATTTGCCACCTTTTGCATAATACAAGCTAATGATTCCTTTGCAAGTTGCTTTGGCATGGGACAAAGCAATCTTATAATGAAGGTGCCACAAGGCCAACTTTGAAAAAATCAACCCCCCAATACTTATACCACTTAACTTGTTCAATGGGATGTGAGTTTATAGCCCAATGATGTTGAGTCCATGAAGGACCTACCACCATCACTTTGGTTTTTGGAAAATTTATCACCAAAATTTCCTCCGAACAAGCCCCCCACAAAAAACCGCATAAGGTGTCTAAGGTCTATTTTGGATTGTGGTACTAGTATAGTAGCATCAACGTACAGTAAAATTGCCCACTAAGACTGGGTGAAAAGAGGGGTCCCTCAGAGCCTCAGCTGCCCCATTAATATATAGGTTGAATAACAGAGGGGCCAAAAGGCATGCTTGCCTTTTGGCATGGACCCCCCCTAGATGTTGGAACTGGGTCAGACAAACACTCTTTGTGGTTTACTCGTATTTGTAGGTAAGTTTCTCAATGCAAAGAAACATTCAGAGATAATAACCGTGGGTCAATATATGTCAAGGATAGTTTGTTTCATAAGCATCCTTTATTTATAGAATTGAACACAGTTCTTAAATCAACTAAACAGATTAGAGTGAGAAACCTAGCCTCTGTCAAACATATCTGGTTATAATCTGGCTCAGTACAAATATATGATCCACAGTAGATAGTCCTTCACAAAAACCTGCCTGCTTCCTTCCCAGGATACCTTCTGACTTCACCCACAGCTGTAATCTTTGTAACAAGTACTTAGCATATAGTTTCCCTATAATGCATACCAGGCTTATTGGACGATAGTTTCCTGGATCATTAGGGTTGCCCTTCTTGTATATGGGTGCAACTATACTTTTGAACCAATTAGATGGAAAAAGCCCGGTATTAATAGAAGTAAAGAGCACTGATAAAACCTTACTCCACCACCCAACATTAGATTTCAAAAGTTCTGCACGGATATAATTGATACCCTGGATTTTGTTTGCTTTTAATTGAGAAATTAAAATCTCTGTCTCCTCAGGTGTTACAGGAGGCCAAGATAGAAACATTTGGGGATGTATGCAGCTCTAATTCATACGTCCACCAAAGGTGGACCAAGAAACAGCTTCTGGAAATGGTCCTCCCATTTATCTGATGAAATATCAGTTACAGGTTTCGGATTAGTTAAAGGCTAGGACTGGCTAATTAACTTCCAGAAGACTGTGGAATCATTTCCCTGAGCTACTTTCTCAAGGGTTATCCAAACATTCTTTTAAAAATTTAGTTTCTTTTCCCTCACCAGAGTTTTTTACTCTTACCTTACTCGAATAAAGAAACCTACCTTAATATGCTTATACCTCAATGCTTGGGCCTGTCTCCTGAGGTTAGCCTTTTCAGTTCTACATTCCCTTTCAAACCATCCAAAGGTTATTCTTCTGTGGTGAGCTAAAGGCATCCTAATTGATACTAAATAGGGGTGCAAAAGATCAACAATCAAATCAAAGGATTTTATGACCTTACCATCCTCAGCAAGAATCACCTCTCTTAGTACTGTTAGATGATCAGAGGCAAATAGCTGCTGAATTGCATTTTCCAGTTCAGGCTCTGGTTGTTATTGGGCCTGCAAAGAGGTGGGATTCCAGTTTTTGTTTCCTATCACAAGCCCCTGGCCTCTGAGGTCTATTTAGAACTAGAGCTAGTGGTTGGTGGTCTATCTCACTAGCTAGTTGAGTAGAAAAATCTATAACATGTGTCAAGACTTCATCTAAGACCAATCTATAATCGATTATAGGCTGGTTTTATATGGATGCCACTGCTCCCCCCCCCCCCCGCTCGGTGTTTGGGCAGGTGTGAAGTGGAGGGGGGGAGTGTGTGTAAATGGCCGGCAGTGGTTGGGGGGATGGGAGTCCGCTCGGTGTTTGCCCGTGCGAACACCGAGCAGGATGGTTGGGGGTGCAAGCATGCTCCCGTGCAACACCCACCTCCATCCATTGCACACCCATCTCCACCCACCTCCACCGACGGAGCCCTTGGGAAACTGTGTTTACGTGGACACCCACCCACCTCCACCCACCATGGCCAAACACCCATCCCCCCACCCACCTCCATCTGTGTAAAAAGGACCATACTGGACCCATTAAATGACAAAAAAGTAAAATTCCCCACAGGAATGTGTTATCGTTATTGATTTCATTATTCTTTATCTTTGTTATCATTATTGCAATAACAATAATGAAAATAAAGAATTTTGTTATCTTTATCAACATAACAAAAATGAAGTGCACACCCCTAGTACTCGATCCAGTACTCTGACAAACATAGAGGGCTTTTCCTGCCCCTATATAAAGTGACTCAGTACTTGGAATATACTCAGTTCTCAGTTTTATTTTACCAAGTATTTTACCAAGTATCAAGTAGTGAATATTCGTCCAAGTTTCCAAGGACCAGCTGAACACTCGGAGTCAGTTCTCAGAAACTCAGAAATACTTAAGAATTTAAAATTTCCTATTTGTTTCAGCCCTACATGCATACATTAAAAAATACTGAACAGTATATCAGCATTGGGGGGAAAAACTTAACTCCATAATATTGAATTGCGTGAGAATAATCAGATTTTTTTTTTTCTTTCATGTTGCAGGATTGTCTCCCAATGACAACTTCTATCATAAATGAAAGGGAGATTCTCATACTGGGTGATTAGCACTGTAGAGAAACCACATGGCAGGGTGTATTGCTGCTAGCCATCCTCTCTCCCCTCGCTGACTTTGTTCCCTCATTTCAACAGATGTTTGTCTTCCAAGTAAAATCTTTAAGGCTCAAATCCCAAGGTATCTGTCTTTCTTCCTGTGCCTGACAATCATTTGACAGGCACTTTAAATTGCTTGGCAAGTGTCTATACAATCAACATTAAATGTACTGTGCATGCAACAAAGCCTTGCTTGTTGCTTTACTCAGTGTCACCGGCAGATATCTGGAGAGAAGGAGTGCACAGCTGAAGAACCCCTTTTTTTATTTCCTTTACAGAATGATTTTCTTTATTCGGGTTTCCCCTCCTCCCCCCTTACTATCGTCTCTGCTTTTAAAAAACTAGTTTTAGGATTTTTCTCTGGAACTCTGTGCACCAGGCTTCACATTTTGCACTCGCTTTTTCTGGTACAGATTCATATGACATATATGCAATAAGTGTTTTCTTTTTGTTATGGGAGCTAAAAATAAAAGAGACTTGTGTTTTATTTTATTTTTAAAATACGTTTCATTTTTTATTCATCTGTTATTAAATTCATCTTTCCCTATAAGTGGAAGAGAAATTTGGAGACGCAGGAAGGTGGATTATTTATTTATTTATTTATTTATTATACAATTTTATACCCTGCACCCTCCAGCTAATAGCAGCTCAAGGTGGCTAACAATATAAAATTAAAAATATAGAATACAATAATAAAAATAAAATAAATATACAATAAATATAAAACAGCACTATAAAAACCATATGGTAGTGTACCAAAAATAAGAACACCCCCCCCTAACCTTCAACCCCACCCCCTCACCCCTTACCCATCTCCATCACCAAAAGCCTTGTGGAACAGCCAGATCTTACATTGTCATCTAAAGAAGGAGAGGTCCGGGGCCACTCAGACCTCTGCAGCGAGGGAGTTCCACAGCCTTGGTGCGGCCACCAAGAATGCCCTCTCCATAGTTGCCCTCCAAAATACTCAGGGGACTTTGAGAAAGGCGCTTCTGGTTGACTGCACAGGTCAATCCAGAGCTCGGGGAGTGAGGCGGTCCCACAGATAGGCAGGGCCCAGATTGTATAGGACTTTATAGGTAAGCACAAACACCTTGAATTGGGCTCATAAGACTATATGCAGTTAGTGCAAAGAACAGAGCACTAGTGTATTGTGCTCAGGGCGACCCATCCTCGTAAGGAGGCAGGCCGCTGCATTCTGCAATAGCTGCAGGCTCCAAACTTTCAACATGGGTAGCCCTATGCAGAGTGTGTTACAATAGTCCAGTCCTGAGGTGATGAAAGCATGGACGATAGTGGCCAGGTCAAAGTCCATGACATACGGCTGAAACCGCCACACTAAATGTAATTGGCAGAACATGTCCCTCATCACAGCCCCACCTGGGCATCCAGGCATAGCTGGGAATCGAGGAGCACTCCCAGACTATGAACCTGAACGACCAGTGGAGGGAGCACCTCATCAATGATGGGGGACACCAAAGGGTGTTAACAAATGTGCAGCCACAGTGGCAGCTGCACGTTCCAGGGAAGGGGGGGCAACCCTGACTGGGTCAGCTCGCGGGGCAGAACACATGGCTTGCCCCATCCAGGGAGGAGAGTGGAGAGCGATGCATGGCCCGCTAGATTCCACCCCCACACTACAGCCAGCATCTCGCCCCTCCCCCCACCACCATAAGGGGCAGCCATGATTGCCAATAATAGGCAGGATGAAAATAAAATACAGGGCCCTCATGACCTTGTTCATCATAGTACCAGTCTTAACAGTTGACAGTCTGGTGTTCCTTTGCAAAAACAAATGAGCATCATATATTTTCACACACATATATGTGCATACACTGGATTCATCCCCCACCCCACTCCACCCCCCCACACACATAAGCTCTTCTTTTTCATACACACATCTCTGGCAGGGGTGATTCGGGGATCTGTGATTTACTGAAAGAAAGGAGAGAGGGGTCAGGGTCCTGCGGGAAACATGAAACCCCAGGGGCTGAGATTCATGGTAGGGAAGAGAGCACTACAGAAAGAGCCTGTCCTATGGCCTTAGGAGACTAATCCTTCGGGGTGGGGGTGGGGGCTCTGACCACAGGACCCAGGCCATGTCCCATCCTTGCCCTGTAGTGTTTAAGGTTGGCCCTGAATGAGAGGGGACCTGTGTGTCTTTTATCTGCTAGCAAGTTATAGGGCATATGTCAAACTGGTTCATTGTTTGCTGTAAACTAAAGGATGGCCTTGGAGTGTTTCAGGAATGACTGTCATCCAAGGAGTTCTCTCTCTCTCTCTCTCTCTCTCTCTGTGTGTGTGAGAGTGAGTGAGTGAGTGAGAGAGAGGACCTACATCAGGGGTGGGGAACATTTTCTGTCCTGGGGGCCACACTGAAATTTAGTATGAGCTCCGAGGGCCACATAAAGGTTGGGGATGTGGGTACTTAACGGGTGAATTCAAGAAAAGGAGGGTCCAGATCATGGATCTGTGCCATGAATCTGTCTCCTACCCTTGTGTGCAGGCCTTCCTCTCTGCCCTATTATCCTGAGCTCAGTTTTTCAGTGCTTGGGAGTACAGCCTGAATCCAGGGGGGAAATACAGGCACCGGAAAGGGGCCACATAAAAACTTGTTGAGGGCTGCATTTGGCCCCCAGGCCTGAGGTTCCCCACCCCTGATCTACATGGAGCTTATTCAGTGGCCTAGCTACTTTCATTCCTGACTTCATCCTTAGCTGTTCAGTTAGTTTTCATTACTCTGCTGAGAAGTTAGTTGATTTCTATCTTAGGGTAATTGATAGGGATGCTTATATATCTTTTAAGAGATCACCAAAAGCACTGGGAGGACTGTACTGGTGAAGGAGTACTAAAACTCACATCAACAAATGTGGGCTAAGATGATGATGATGGTTTATTTATTTATTTATTTTATTTATTGAGTGCCATGGCATTCAGATCGCTTCACATAGAACAATTTAAGACAACTTTTAATCCTCACAACAACCCTGTGAGGTAGGTTAGGCTAAGAGAATATTGTGACCAGGGACATAGCAAGGCTGAGGAGGGCCTGGGCTCAGCCCACAATTATGCCCCTCCAGTCTGTCACACACATTCATGCACAGTGACACACACACCAAAACACATGCATGCGCACACCCCTGAACACTGCAGTGACACCCACCAACCCACACACACCCCTGCACTGACCTCTACGTACAGTGCATGTACCTGACACTCAAGCTGCATATCTATATTTGCCCACTCTCCTCTTGGGGATATGGGGTGGGAGATTTTCATTGCACAGCTCCAGCTGGCCATGGAGCAGGGTCTTCTGTGCATGCAGCTGGAAGTGTCTCTACGCACTTCTGTGTACATTAATTCAGCAACTCATCAGGGATCAATTGAAGGTGGCAGAAAATGAGCAGAAAGCAGAATTGTGCACTCTCAGCTGCCTCTGGGAAACCCCCTTGCCACAGCCTGGCTGTCAGGTTCAGTCAGCTTGCACTCAGCGTCGCAGGCAGCTCCTCCAAGGGTGAGCTCTGTCTCCAACTGACCCCCTCACTCCCCTGAATCCCAAGTCAGCTGAGGGCGAGGTGAGCACTGAAGCTCTCATCTTTCTCACAGCACTGCCCAGCAATGTGGGCCATAACCAAGCACATCGCGAGCCAAGGACCAAGCTCAGAGTCAGAGCCATGCTGCCTCCTTCCTTCCCTCCCTCCACCTGAGCCCTCTCCTCACGAAGTTCACCTCAGGTGTCAGGAACCATACAGGCAGAGAGGAGAACATGCAAGAATGCAGTGGTAGGAAAGGAACTGATCTGAGGTGGCAGGCAGGGTCCGGCTCAGAAAAACTCAAGTGGTGAGGGAGGGGAGGCATCGTGCGGCATGCCTGCTGTGTTGTTGCAGGCCAAGCACTTTTCCCCACTGCTACTGCTACTACATTGACTCTGAATGAGTGTGTCTGTGCCCGGCCTCAGCATACTGTATGTCCCACCCCAAACTCCTGAAAGTAAAAGTCGCGGCCCGCCCTCAATCCCAGTGGTGACCAGGAGGAAGTGCCAGCAGCGCATGCATCTATTGTCCTTAACTTTTTTTAACAGTGTTGCGGCCAGCTCTGAGGTCTGGAATTCCAAGTTCGAATTCTGAAACTTTGGAAACTGTGCCAAAGGGCCCCTGGGTACTCGAGCCGATTATTCGGAACTTCAGTATTCAGCCTGAGTACCCGGAAGTACTATTCAGTGCAGACCTACTTTTAAGGCTACCTTTCCCTAAAATGAATAATTCTACTTTATCCAAATAAAGCAAATGTTTAACTAGTCTCTTATAATCCAAAGCTTCACAGAACGTAGGTTTATACATTCTGACAGATGTCTCTAGACCTGGCATCATGCTATTTTGTCTGTACATTGAGCTCCTGTCATCTCGCATACATAGACATAGTTATGCACATATCCCGTTCACTATTATCACTGTTAAGCATCACATCATGGAAATTGCCAACAGCAGCAGCAGCAGGCCCAGAACTAAAATAGAAAGAGAAAAGAGGTTTTATATATTCATTTTAACAACTGTGACTCATACAGACATCCTTGCATTCAGACTTGTTCCACAGCTAGTCACAACCAAAGCATTATCAAGACAATTTTCTTGATACATACTTAAGGAGTGCAGAAGAGACTTTGGCTGCATAACATAGCTATATGTTGTCTTCTTAGGAAAAAACAACAAAACCAAAATATAACCCCGTTATTTGTGTCTGAAATTCACTTTAGCTCTAATTCATGGACTGAATTTGATATATGTTTCTGAAAATGAATATCCAATTTCAAATTTGTTGCAGTTGAGACGTATGTTACTTCAGTATTTACCACTTTATTTGATATTTCATGTCTTCAGATCTTTGACATTTCCTCCCCCTTAACAAGCCACCATGCCTTTATATTTTGTGACAGAAATGACACAATCGAAAGTTCAAAAACAACTGCCAAATACATGAATAACAAATATGAAAGATACCACACGAACAACTGATGAAGGAAATGAAGAACTGAATAATGAACTGGAAAACATGTGAAGACAACCCTTGTGTGAAATTTAAAATGAAGATTTTCAGGCCCATCATCTGAATTTAGCTTGCAATTCAGATTGGGCTAAATCTGGAAAACTCGAAATATTAGAGTCATAGGCCACTTTCAAACAAGGTGCTTAGAAGTGCCTCCTGAGCCCCATGTACAGAGAAGAGCTGAGTGTTTACATGCTCCCCACGTTGCCGGAAGTGATGTGCTCCCCCACTGTCGGCAGCAGCAGCAACTGAAGATGCGAGGCTTTGAAGAGGTGCGTTCTGAAAGCCTTAAAAGTGAGGCTTTCAGAATGGGCCTCTTCAAAGCACCGCATCTCCAGCCGCCTCCGCTGCCGGCAACGGGGAGCACATCACTTCCGGCAGCGTGGGGAGCGTGTAAACACTCCCTGCGTGGCTTTTCTCTCAACGCGGGGCTCAGGAGGCGCTTTTCAGCACCTTGTTTAAAAGTGGTGAGGGTATTGCTCACTCACAATAAATTATCTACCAAAAATCTTTGGTCTAACAAATCACGGTTTATGGCTAGATTTTATTCTCTCAGATTATAAATCCAGTAGCTAATTTATATTAAAAAATAATGTCAGATATACTTAAAACCTAATTCTTTTAATCTTGTATGGTGTCAAGAGCACTCAACTGACATATATCAGGTACAGAAAGGTTGATTTTCTCTATTAACTGATGCAGCTTTTACAGTAATAATCACTCAACACCAGAATGATCTTATTCCAACTAAATGAGGCTTCCTCTCCCCCACCAAAAAGAGCTGTGTTACATATTGTAACCATTATGAAGTTTGTGATGTGAAAGAAAAGTCGTGAACTAGTAGGAAGAGCTCAAAATTGTTTTCAATTTTTTGACAGTTCCAATATTATTCCTTTTTCTTATCAGAACAAAGAGTCAAAACAGTGTAAAAATTCTGCTAATCAGAAAGCTCCAAAATGGTTCAGTTTAAAAATGTCAAACTGAAAAATTCAACAGTGTGATTCAAGCTAAGCTGGAGACCTGATACAAAATGACATAAGTCAAAACTGAACAAAGATATGTCATTTTGTATTGAAATTTCTGTGGGAAACCGATCCCTCCTCCCCCCACTTCCCCTCTTGGGACTTATTATTACCATGAAAATTTAATTGTAGTAACCTTGTATTTTTCAGAAGAATTTTTTTTTTAGAAGAGAACTGGATCAGATATACTCAGCACCTTAGTATGATTATACTACGGTAAACTGCATAGAGGAAGAAACAAAAAGAAAAGAAAGAATATGAGAGAAACTGAAAAGACAGATATACTAGGAAAAAAGAAAGATGTGCTTGTGTGCATACGTATGTATATTTATAATGGACATACATGCATTTGTGTCTTTATATGTGTGCCGTTGGCAGGCTGTTTGCAGGTGATTGCAGCAGCAGTGGCCGGAGCCTTTCATATGCATCCTGGACAGTATTCCTTTACAATCTGCAGCTGTTCTGGAGTTGCTTGAGGATTCCCCTTCAGCTGTTGCCCACGAGACAAAGATCACCCAAAGGCTGGGGTCCATAAGAAACATGCCCCCATCTCCCCTTGACGCAGGAACAAGAGTTGCTGGCCAGACCAGCAGCCATCCGCCTCCTTACCCATATGCGTGTGCCTGTCCGCCTCTGTACCGCTGCTGCTGTTTTCGGAAGGTGGGAGACTGCTCCACCATTGTTGCAGCCTCCGCCCCACTGCTGCCAGGCCGAGTTGGGCCCAGTGAGACCTCGGGGGCAGAAATAATGGGTCACCCTCCCCTTGCGGAGTGTGGAGTTGGGGCTGTCCAGGACTTTCAGCTCAGGAAGGCTTTTGAGTGGTACTGAGACTGTAGGCGAAGTCGTGACACGCGCCAAAGTCGGCCAAGCATGAGCAGGGGTTGAGGGGTTGTTCATTGTAAAGAGGCTAAATGGAGTTGGTGGTTGGGAGTTAGGGGGCTACTGGGAAGTTGGAAAATGGCTCTGGGAGTCGGATGTTTGACCCCTGAGATAAATGGGAATTGGGTTAGGGAGAGGGTTGGGTCCTGGATCAGGAACCCTGGTGTGGAGGGGGGGATGCTCCTGGAAGGGACCACTTGGTGGAAGCACATGGTGGGGATTAGGAGGTGATTCTGAGGGGGTGGGGAGGGACGGGGGGTTTCCCCCAGTGTCTGGATGCAGCAGCCTATGGCTGGGACAGAGTTGGAGAAGAGGGGGGGGAGCAGCCATAGGGGTCGTTGTAGGGTGGGGGAGATATGGTCTCAGGGGGGCAATTGAATGGGATGACTTGGGGGCTGAGGTGTTTGGTTCCTGTCCCCAGGATCACCCCTCCCTCAGGTCGGGGGATGCATCAAGGTCTAAGGCCCCTTGGGCCGGTGCTGCTGTTGAATATGAGATCTGTAGTTAATAAGACATCAGTGATCCAGGACATGATCTTGGATTGGGCGGAAGACCTCACGTGTTTTACGGAGACCTGGATGGATGGGGAGGCAGGTCCGATCTTGGCTGACCTTGTTCCAGCAGGGTACTCTGTGTAACACGAGCCCTGGCTTGGGGGATAGGGGTTGGACAGTATAGCTATGGTTTATGCTTTTTAAGGAGTCTTGGACTGCTTGGAGGTATCCGGTGCAGATAATCCCAGGGATTGAGGCCCTTCACCTTGTGTTTGAGTTGGCCTGGGACAGAATTGGGGTGCTACTGATGTACCATGCTCCTTCCTGCCCAGCAGCATCCCTTTCCACTCTAGCAGAGCTGGTGTCGGGGCTAGGTGGTGTTGCTCTCCCCGAGGACTATGGTCCTGGAGGATCTCAACATTCAAGCCAGCACTGGCCTTGTAGTGGTGGAGCATGAGTTCATGGTTGCCCTGGCAACCATGGACCTGTCCCAGATGGTTAGTGGTTCCACACATGAGGAGGTTGGCATGTGCTTGACCTGGTGTTCTGTTCTGGCCTTGAGGTGGGTGATCAGGTAGTGGGGGAAGTGAGTTATATGCCCTTGTCATGGATGTATCATTGCCACTTGCAGACCAGGCTCCTAGCACATGGCAGCCCCTGGAAAGAGGTGGGACCTATTAGGTTGGTTCGCCCCGAGAGGTTGATGGAACCACAGCGGTTCCAGGAAGCCCTGGGGGAGGTGTTCTTAGACCTTGAAAGCTGCTTGATTGATGACCCTATTCTAGCTTGGAACACCTTGCTGGGTGAGGTCATTGATTGGGTGGCTCCGAGGTGTCTGCTCCCTCAGCTACGATATCATAGAACTCCTTGGTTTACTGTGGTGTCTGAGGCAGGAAGGGCAGTGGTTAGAGTGCTGCCGGTGCTGCTCTTGGACTGAATCTGATTGGCTGCAGCATCATACCCATTTGCAGTCCTATGCTGTGACTGGGAGGACGGTAAAGAAGGAATTTTTTGCCGCCCTCATAGCTGCTATGAAGTAGAGTCCAGTGGAGCTTTTCCAGGTGGTGAGGGGACTGGTCAATCTGGCCTCCCTCCGCCTGGAGGGAAAGTTTCTCAAGCATGCTGTGAGGAGTTTGTAAACTACTTTTCAGTTATGATCGCTTGAATCCAACATGATTTCAGGGCCAGGATTGATTCAGAAGCAGGAGATCCAAGGGTTATGGATCCATCTTTGTGGGATCAGTTTCAGGAAGTGATGCCGGCTGATGCTGAGGGGGTTTGGGGTCTGTTAGGGCCACTTTTTGTGAATTAGACCATTGCCCGTCCTGGTTGGTGAAAGACTCCAGGGAGACTTTGGGACGGGTGCTGGCGGGAGTGATCAATCCCTCCCTTTGGGGGGCAGGGTACTGGACTGCCGCAAGGAGGTGCTGATGTGGCCCTTGCTTAAAAAAAAAATCATTGGATGTTGACTTGCTCACTAACTACTGTCCTGTCTCTAACCTCCCCTTTTTAGAGAAGGTTATTAAATGGCTTTTGGCCCAGCAGTGCCAGGGCCTTCTGGATAGCATCAGTTTTCTGGATACTTTTCAATAAGGTTTTTGTCCAGGATACAGCACAGAGCCTGCACTGGTGGCCTTGGTAGATGACTTGGATCTAGTTCATTCAACACTTTTGGTCCTATTGGATCTCTCAGCAGGATTTGATATGGTGGAACATGGGTTGTTTTTGAGATGGTTGCAGACCCTGTGGGGGGGGAAGGTGGACAGGACTGTCTTAGGATGGTTCCAATCATTCCTCTTGGGCAGAAGCCAGTGGGTGGTGCTGGGGGAAAAAACATCTAGCCCCCAGGATCTTGCTTGTGACATACCACAAGGTTCGATTCTGTCTCCACTATATGCAATCCCTGGGTGAGGTCGTGAGGCGGTTTGGTGTGCGCTGCCACCAGTATGCTGATAACACCCAGCTTTACCTCTCTTTTTCAACAAACTGGTCCTGCAGTCTCTGTGCTTTCCCAGTGCCTGTTAGCAGTGAGTGACTGGATGAATCTGATCAGACTGAAGCTGAACCCCAAAAAGATGGAGGTGATGTTTTTGGGTAGGGCAGCTGAGGTGATGGCCCCGCTCGTGGAGGGGATCCTCCCCCCATTGGCCCCACAGGTGTGGCATTTGAGGGTCTTGTTGGACCCTGGCCTCGGCCTGGATTGTCAGGTGGAGACGGTGGCAAAGGGAGCCTTTTGCCAATTATATCTTGTGTGTAGGATTCAGCCATATGTCTCAAACTCCGACCTGGCCACCCTCATCCATGCATTCATCACCTCAAGGCTGGATTACTGCAACGTGCTCTACATGTGACTGTCCTTGTTGATGACTTGGAAGGGAAGCTGAAGCTGGTGCAGAATGCAGAGGCCTGCTTCCTGATGGGGAAGGGCCATAGGGAGCACATTACACCAGTGCTCCAGGCTCTGCACTGGCTGCCTATAGCATTCAGGGTCCGATTCAAGGTGCTGGTTTTGACCTTTAAAGTCCTACATGGTCTAGACCCCTCCTACCTGAGAGACTGCCTCACTCCCCGGGCCCTGGAGTGACCCCTGCTATCTACCAGTGGTGCCTTCTTGGAGGTTTCCCGGGTGAATCACGGGGCCACGATGGAGAAGGCATTTTCAGTGGTCACACCGTGGCTATGGAACTCCCTCCCAGAGGAAGCTTGTCTAGCTCCCAGCCTGTTGGCCTTTCATTGGACTGGTATTACCTGGCTGTTTGTCCAGGCCTTTGGGGGTGAGGGAGAGAAAAGGGGGGGTTTCCAGTGGTCTTTTACCTCTTTTACTGTTTGTTTTTAATGTTTTAGTAACCCTTTTCTATATTGTGTATTATTATTATTATTAACAAACATTTATATAGCGCCAGCAGTGTACATGGCACTTTACAAAGTAATAAAATAGACACGGTCCCTGCCCCTAGGGCTTACAATCTGAGCGACAGGAGCTGGGGGAGAGACATAGGAAGGGGAACAGAGGGAGAGACAAGGGGTCTAACATTCATGAAGATGCGAGGTCTCAAGTGCACGTACTTGGCTTGGTTACGATGAGAATGACAGCAGGCAGGTCCATGTGGCAAGGATAAGGGTAAACAGATCGTAGGTATAGGAATAGTGGCTCAGCAGGATAAAGAGTCAGACAGAGCAGAGCGAAAGAGGTGAGTTTTAAGGAGAGATTTGAAGGTATGAAGGGAGGGGGCAAGGCGGATGTGGACAGGGAGGGAGTTCCAGGCATGGGGGGCAGCAAGTGAGAAGGGACGAAGGCGCTTAGGGGAGCAGGGAAGGCGTGGAAGGGTGAGAGAAGGGACAGAGGAGGAGCGAAGTGCACGGGCTGGAGTATGGAGGGCGATAAGTGCAGAGAGGTAGGGGGGAGCAAGGTTGTGAAGAGCTTTATAGGTGAAGACTAGGAGCTTGTGCAGGATTCGTTCAGGAAGGGGAAGCCAGTGAAGCGAAGAGAGGAGGGGCTGCACATGGTCGAAGCGACTGGCGAGGTAGATGACCCTGGCAGCAGAGTTTTGGACAGAGATGAGGGGAGAAAGGTGAGACCGGGGAAGGCCAGTGAGAAGGAGGTTACAGTAATCGAGGCGAGAGATGACCAGAGCATGAACAAGAGTTTTGGCAGACGAGACAGAGAGAAAAGGGCGAATCTTAGCAATGTTATGGAGGGAGAAGCGACAGGATTTAGCAACAGAGTCAATGTAGGGTTTAAAAGAAAGGGCTGAGTCAAAGATGAAGCCTAGGCTACGGGCTTGGGGGACAGGCAGGATGGTGACTCCATCAATAGTTATTGACAGTGAGGAAGGAGAGGAAGGATGAGGGGGGAAGATAAGGAGTTCAGTTTTAGCCATGTTGAGTTTGAGTTGACGTTGAGACATCCAGGTAGAGATGTCAGAGAGACAGTTGATGAGACGAGCTTGAACAGAGGGAGAGAGAGAGGGAGTAGAGAGATAGAGTTGAGTGTCATCAGCATAGAGGTGGTATTGGAAGCCATGGGAGGCAATGAGTTTGCCTAAGGATGAGGTATAGATCGAGAAGAGGAGAGGGCCAAGAACAGAGCCTTGAGGAACACCAACTGAGAGGGGGAAGGAGGAGGAGGCGGAGTTGGAGAGAGACACATTAAAGGAGCGGTCAGAGAGGTAGGAGGAGAACCAGTTATGGACAGAGCCACAAAAGCCAAGGGAGTGAAGGGAATCCAGCAAGAGTGAGTGGTCAACAGTATCGAAGGCAGCAGAGAGATCAAGGAGGACAAGAATGGAATAGAGACGTTTAGATTTAGCCACCAGAAGATCGTTGGTGATCTTAGCGAGAGCAGTTTCAGTAGAATGAAGGGGGCGGAAGCCAGATTGGAGGGGGTCAAGGGAGGAGTTGGAGGATAGGAAGTCAAGGCAGCGGGAGTAGACAACACGTTCAAGCAGCTTGGAAGCAAAAGGAAGGAGTGAGACAGGACGATAGCTAGAAGGGTCAGAGGGGTCAAGAGTGGACTTTTTGAGAATAGGAGAGACTGTGGCATGTTTGAAGGCAGAAGGGAAAGAGCCAGTAGAGAGGGAGAGGTTGATGATGTGCAGGAAGGAAGGGGCGACAGTGGGAGTAATGGAGGTGAGGAGGCGGGAAGGAATGGGATCAAGGGGGCAAGTGGAAGGGTTGGAGGAGGAGAGCAGAGAGGAGATTTCCTTAAGGGAGGCAGGGGAGAAGGAGGACATGAGAGAAGGAGGGGGAGGAGGGAGAGGGGTGGGAGTGGGAAGAGAGGAGTGGGAAGCGATGTCGAGGCGGATCTTGTCTATCTTGGAGGTGAAGAAGGAGGCAAGATCCTGAGCAGAAAGGGAAGAAGGAGGGGGAGGACAGGGAGGCTTGAGGAGGGAGTCAAAGGTAGAGAACAGGCGGCGAGGGTCCCGAGAACAGGACTCAATGCGGGAGGCATAGTAGTGTTGTCTAGCAAGGGAGATAGCAGAAGTAAGGGTGGAGAGACAGAATTTGAAGTGAAGGAAGTCAGCGTGAGAATGGGATTTGCGCCAGAGTCGTTCAGCAGCACGAGTGCAAGAACGGAGGTGGCGGATACTAGGGGTGAGCCAAGGACGGGGGTTGTGGGAGAAGGCAGGGCGGGAAGAGAGAGGGGCATGGGAGTCAAGTGTGGAGGAGAGAGAGGCGTTGAGAGCAGAGACAGCGGAGTCAGGGGAGGAGGAAGAGAAGACTGTAGGAAGAAGGGGAGAGAGAGAGGAGGCAAAGTCCAGGGGATCAATAGCTTGAAGGTCACGGAAGGGGCGTAGAGAAGGGGAAGAGGAGGGGGGACAGTGGGAAATGTTGAAAGAGGCAAGGAAGTGGTCTGATATAGGATGAGGATCGAAGGAGAGATCAGCGACAGAGCAGTTTCTAGAGAGGACAAGATCAAGAGAATGGCCATTAGTATGGGTGGGGGAGTTGGTCCAAAGGTGGAGGTTGAAGGAGGAGGCTAGGGAGAGGAAGCGAGAGACTGAGGGCTGAGATGGGTCATCAACATGAATGTTGAAGTCACCAAGGATGAGAGTGGGGATATCAACAGAGAGGAAGAAAGTGAGCCAGGACTCAAAGTCAGAAAGAAAGGAAGAGAGAGGACCAGGGGGACGGTAGATGACAGCAACACGTAGATGGAGGGGGGAGTAGAGGCGCACGGAGTGAGCCTCAAAGGTATGGAAGGAGAGAGAGGGGGGAGGAGAAATTGGTTGGAACTGACAGGATTTAGCAAGAAGGAGGCCCACCCCACCACCCCGTCCTTCAGGGCGGGGTTGGTGAGAGAAGGAGAGACCCCCACAGGAGAGGGTAGCAGGCGTGACAGAGTCCGAGGGAGTGATCCAAGTTTCAGTAAGGGCAAGGAGCTGGAGGGAGCGAGAGAGGAAAAGATCATGGATATAGGGAGCTTTACTGATAGATGAGCGACAGTTCCAGAGGGAGCAGAAAAATGGTAGTTGATGAGGGGGGAGGCAAGGAATAGGGATAAGATTGGGAGAAGGGGAGCGTCGTGGTAGGCTAGAGACAGGAGGAATAGGGATAAGATTGGGAGAAGGGGAGCATCGAGGAAGGCTAGAGACAGGAGTGGAAGGGGAGCAATGAGAGAAAGTAGCCAAGGGAGCAAAGGATGTATGGGGGAGGTTAGAGAGTGGTGATCGGTTGGGGGGAGGAAGAAGCTGGGAGGAGAAAAGTAGAGGAAGAAAAAGATGGACAGGAAGAGGAGAAGGAGAGGAGGGAAAGAAAAGGCGAGAAAATAGGGCAGACATGTTAGTGAGTAAGATAGGAGGGGGAAGTACAGTAGAAAAGAAATGGAGAAAAGTACCTGTAAGGCGCGCGCCTTTAGGCGCGCGCTTTTCGGCCCGCTGGTCGGTGGAGCTTGGGGCGGCAGGAAGGCCAAGCCCCAGGAGAGTCGTGGTGTCCTCGAGCGATGACAGCCGAGGATGCTGGGAGCGTATGCAGACGAGCTGCAACCTCACCAGTTCTTGGCCCGCTGGTCGGTGGAGCTTGGGGTGGCAGGAAGGCCAGCCCCAGGAGAGTCGTGGTGTCCTCAAGCGATGACAGCCGAGGATGCTGGGAGCGTATGCAGACGAGCTGCAGCCTCACCAGTTCTTGGCCCGCTGGTCGGTGGAGCTTGGGGTGGCAGGAAGGCCAGCCCCAGGAGAGTCGTGGTGTCCTCAAGCGATGACAGCCGAGGATGCTGGGAGCGTATGCAGACGAGCTGCAGCCTCACCAGTTCTTGTTTTAACTTATTTTTAAATGTGTTGTGAGCCACCCCGAGCTGTCATAAGACTGGAGAGAGTGGGATATAAATTATTAAATAAATAAATAAATATACCAAAGGCAAATTTCCCAACCTCAGGAAATCATCATATGGTCGAGAGCCACAAAATGTGTACACACGTATGCACTCCCCTTTGAATCATTTCCTGGTCTGAGCAATATACCCTCCCTGCCTCTCCTTCATTAATCATTCTTAGCTGCAAATCTGGCAACAGACAAAATATGCCTCTTCAGAGGAAGTAGCACACTAAGAATATGGCAGTGTCTTTAGGCAGAGTTGTTAACTGGGAAATGTAAAAATTTTGGACAATTACAAAACCTTTTATCTCCCCCCCACACCCTTGACAATTTTTACAATACACAAAGTAATTTTTAAAACAAGTTCCCTTCACTGCCCAAATGGGGGTGACGGGTTATTGTCACGCCCCCCACTTTTTGGGGAGAGATGCAGCAATGGCGGCCGTGGCGAAGGGGCTAGTTAGAAAGCCCTTTGCTGTTGTGAGGTTGCTAGGCAACCGTCCTGGGATCGAAGCTGCACATGCACACCTCATTGGACATTGAGGACTCCGCCCCTGCTAGAAGGGGCGGTCCTCTGAGTGGCCGCGTGGCGGCAGTTAGAGCTGGCCTGTTGGAGAGTCAGCAGTGATGCAGTTTCGCTGCTGAATCTCGGGCCTTGTGCCGTCTCCCCGTGAGGATCCGGACCCATTTTTCTGCACCGCCAGTATGGGGCAAGCTAAGAAGAAGGGCAGTGGGGGGCAAACAAGAAAGTGGCAGCCACCCGGGATCAAAGGGCCGCTGAGTAGGAGAGCCTCAGGGATGAAGGGGAAAGGGGTAGGGGTAGTGAGCCCCTCCCCCCCTTCTATGGCCGAAATGATGGAGCGGCTGAGGGCATGTGAAGCCCTATTAGGGTCTCAGAGGCGCCCTGTGGAGCTGGGAAATCCATCTGGACCCAGCGAATTACCGGGGCCCAGCAGTGCAATCCCAGGGATGGGGGTAGAGGGAACCGAGGTCGGAGGGAAATCCCAACAGGAGCGGGGAAGAAGAAAAAGAGTGGTGTTCCCCCCAGCCCGGTACAGAGATGAAGCCCCACTGGGGCGACAGGCCAGGGAACAACCATCGGATCAGGGGCAAAGGGGGCTTCCAAGCCACGAAATCCAGGTGGGCAGCGTGAATATGGGGCTTCACGGGACCTCAACAGAGCTGGGCTCCTTCCCACAGACCACGTACCCCAGGGTTCCTAGTGTAGGTTCACCTCTCAGGGTCCAAAGGGGTAAGGTGGTTGACACCCACGGAGTTCCAGGGCTTGCCCAATTCCAGGACGCAAGGCCTCAATGGCTTCCAAACCCAGTAATGGTCGACCAGGCCTCTCAGGCAGGGGGATTTGCGCCCCCTGGTGTCTCTATGTCCACACAGCAGGAATGATCACCCTACACCAGTCGAAGGAGGATGGACACGGCAGATGAGAACTAACAGGAGGGGAATCAGGACATTTGGAGAAGGATCCTAGCCATTGAACGAGAACTACGGGACGAGAGCAGGAACTTACCAGATAACACTCCAGAGGGTGCAAGAGGTCATACAAGGCCTCAAGAGAGCAGAGTGGCAGGTGAGTCGAGTTCCTTGGGGGGGGGAAGGAGGAACCCGGAGGGGGAACACGGGAATGATGGAAAACAGGGCATGTGAAAGCGATGCAAGCAGCATCCATGAGGAAAGAGCAGGAATGCTCCAAAGGGAGCAGCCAGAGCAAACAGCAGGGGCGCAAGGTGGTGTAGGGACGACATCATCCCCAGCAAATGGGACACCACAGTTGGTCTGCTGGAACAGGTCATGGGTCTGGATGGCCCCAGCAATGGTACCACCGGCTCCTTTAGTTGGAGTCACAAATCTAGTTGGATCCCCCCCACAATGTATCCCGCCCAAGAACCCCGTGGGGTCAACTCAAACGAGCGAGTGCCCGCCAGTTAGTGGACAAGGAAAAGAACCAGTCAAGAACGACGGGGTGGGAGGTGAATCCATAGCCATAGCTAAGACAGGGGAAGGAAAGCAGGCCGAGAGCCGCCCTCCACCACCACCTGGAGGGACTATTCCCAGTGTAGCGGCCCCCTTCGGATCACATTTATTACCTGCCGTAAAAGAAAAGATTCTAAAAGGGGAGTATGTGGACATTAACGCTCTCTTGTTTAGTGATTCCATCCTGGATCATTCTGAGCTGGAGGAAGGGAAAGAAAAGGAAAAGTTTAAGCACCCAAAAGCCGATCTCAATTGGGCAAATTGGACATCGGCTTTTGCAGTATATATAGGGGTAATACTCCAGGCCGACCCCAGTCAGGGCCTGGAGCTCCATAAGTATGCGGACATCATCCGCAGGGCATATGGAACCGGGCCCGTTAGTGCGTGGTTGAGGTATGATGAGGCCTTCCGGCATAGGGCGGCTACCACCCCGGGACTACATTGGGATGTGCATGCTCCAGACCTATGGTTGGAGTGTATGGTAGACATCACAAGGGCACCCAGGGCAGATAGTGGACATTCTCTGGTTCAGGGCGGGGTAGCCTGGGGCCAAGATTCCTTTCGTGGGGATGCAAAAAGGGGCGGCCAGAGCAGCCCAGGCCCCTGATGGGCGTATAACAAGACCGGCCAGTGTAACAGGCAGGTGTGCAAATTCTGGCATGCGTGTGCAAATTGCTGGGGTGGCCACCCAGAGATTAACTGCCCCTGGCTGAGGCAGAGGGGTGGAAAAGGGGGGTATGGCCAGGGGCGAGTAACTGGAAAAGGTTCCCCCTCCTCGGCAGCAGGGACATGTATGGGAAAGTGGCCAGACTCCGATCAAAATTCATCAGTTAGAATGGGCATTAAGAGGGCACCCTGACAGAGCAGAGGTGGAATTTATAGTACAGGGTTTTAGACAGGGTTTTGTTATTCCTTCTGACCTGGTTTGGCAGCATAAGATAATAAGGAACCTCAAATCAACAGTGGGTATAGAAGAGGAGATATAAAGATAGCAAAGGAAGTCTCCGAGGGTAGGGTGGCAGGCCTTTGATCAGTCACCAATCGACAATTTGGTAATATCCCCGTTAGGAATAGTGCCTAAGAAAGCAGAAGGAGAATTTTGTTTAATACACCACCTGTTTTACCCCCGGGGTGGTTCTGTCAATGATGCCATCCCGAAACAACTTTCAACCATTAAGTATGCGTCATTTGACGAAACAGTGGACAAAGTGAGAGCTATGGGGAAAGGCACACTAATGGCAAAATGCGATGTGAAATCCGCATTCCGTTTGTTGCCAGTGCACCCCAGCAGTTTCCACTTGCTAGGATTCCAGTGCCAGGGATGGTATTATTATGACAGAGCCATGCCGATGGGTTGTGCAATCTCTTGTTCTGTGTTTGAACAATTCAGTACCCTAATAGAGTGGGTGTTTGTACGAAGGCTTAATGGAGCAGCCGTTTCAAAATACCTCGACGATTTTTTGATAATTGGCCACCCACAGGTCGGGGAATGTGCTGCAGCCTTACGGCTATTCCAACAGGTGGTCGCTGAGATCGGGGTCCCCCTGGCCCCCGAGAAAACAGAAGGGCCATCAACAAAGCTAACCTATTTGGGTATCGAACTAGACATAGAGGCAATGTCATCAAGGTTTCCAGAAGACAAATTGGTTGTATTGCGGGACAAAATTAATGAATGTATGGCATCCCGCAAGATTACAGTGCAGGAACTGCAATCCTTAGTGGGGAGACTGAATTTTGCCTGCCGGGTTGTAGCCCCCGGCAGGGCATTCCTATCCAGATTGTACACAAAACTGAGAGGCGAGTTGCCCCCTCATTTCCGGATATGGGTCACTTCCGAAATGCGCCAGGATCTCAAAGTGTGGCTGACATTCCTGGATTACTTTAATGGGGTTAGTTTTTGGAGAGAGCGGTTGCTCCTGTGGACCGATCTACAGGTGCACTCAGATGCAGCGGGAGGAGCAGGTTTCGGCATTTATTTTAGGCGCCATTGGTGTGCAGCACCGTGACCCCAGGAATGGTGTGAGACCTCAATGACCAGGGACCTTACATTCCTAGAACTATACCACATAGTTGTGGCTGTTATCCTTTGGGCACATTTATTTGCAAATCAAACAGTGGTCTTTTGGTGTGACAACTTCACAGTGGTCCACATTGTGAACTCACTCTCTTCCCGGTCCCAGAGGGTTATGAAGTTGGTGCGGACGTTGGTGTTAGCATGTTTGAAGGATAACATCCTCTTCACAGCGCGGCACGTTCCTGGAATCAATAATGGCATAGCTGATGCCCTGTCTCGATTCCAGATGGATCATTTCTGCGAGCTGGCACCAGATGCCAGGCACGAGCCGGACCCATTACCACAGGGAATTTGGAACCTTGGGAACTAGAGGCGCAGGCCACAGTCCAAGGGGCACTTGCCCCTCGCACACAGATGGCGTACGGTAGGGCCTTTCGTGAATTTCAGGAATTTAGAACAAGCAAGGAGTGGGACTTAGACTTTCCAATAGGGGAACCCGAAGCGATTCAATTCGTCTTATCCTTACACAAACAAGGATTGTCGGTCAGCACAATATCGGGCAAACTAGCTGCCATCAGTTTTGTTAGTAGACTAAAAGGTTACCCACCACCAGATAAAGGCTTCTATTTGAAGCACATGCTAGAAGCATGGGCACGAACTCAAATATTGGTTCGGAGACAACGGGCCCCAATAACATCCCCCATTTTAGTCTGGTCAGGGGATATCCTGCCAGAAGTGTGCTATAACAACTACGAAACACAACTTTTTCACACTGTGTATGTGACTATGTATTTTGGGGGGTTTAGGGTCAGCGAAGTAGTGTGTTCTTCCACCCGGGACACTACACGGGCTGCATTTGGGATAGAGGATTTGGAGATGGGGACACATAAATTGAAACTACGCCTCCGGTGATCAAAGATAGATCAAAGGGGACGATGACAAACAGTAGTACTTTACCAATGCGGTCCCATGGCAATTTGCCCGGTTAGGCAGATGCAGCAGTACATAGGAATCCACCCATGTATCCCGGGTGAACTATTCATACACAGGGAGGGTGCAGTGGTCACGACATAACAAGTAACATCCATACTTTGAACCACACTACGCAAGTTAGGACTCCCGCCACAAGAGTTTGGCACCCACTCATTCAGGATTGGGGCAGCCATGACTGCAGCAGCAGCAGGATTGACGGAACCAGCGATAAAAGCTGTGGATAGATGGCGGTCTGGGGCATACAAAAAATATGTCTGCCCATATCATTAATTGTCTTTTGTTTGTTCTTCAGGGAGCAGGGCAAGCAGGGTACCGTGAGCTGAGGTGTGGATCGTCGGCCACAGCCTTATATGATGGGCACGTGTCGCAGCAGCGAATTCTGCATAGGGTAGCCATTTGGACCTGGCAGAGAAAACACATATCACCTGGATGGGTCGGAGCGGGCTACTGTGGAAGCAGCTCCTCCCCATGTTGGGGGCGTTGGGGCACCTACCTCCACCAAAATTACTGGTTATACACCTTGGGGAGAATGATCTCCCCACAAGGAAGGGAGTTAGTCTAATAATAAACATTAAGGAGGATCTGGTAAAAATAAGGGATTTACTAAAAGGGGCCCACATTGTGTGGACAGAATGGAACCACAGAATTAGATGGAGAAAGGCAGTGAAACCAGGATGGGTGGACAAAACTAGAAAAAATGTGAACAGGGAAATAAGTAAATGGGTAAGAGGCATAGGGGGATCAACCATCAAGCACACGGGGATTGTTCACACCAAACCAGAATTGTACAGGAAAGACGGGGTACACCTTTCAGAGTTAGGGAATGATATATATTTAGCAGCATTGGCTGGTCAGTTGGAAAGTTTGTTGGATATTTTATTTATTTCAAAACATTTATATCCCGCCCCTCCTGCAAAGCAGCCCGGGGCGGCTCACAACACAATTAAAAACAATAAAATACATTAAAATTCAATAAAAACAACATATATTTCATATAAAAATATAAATATAAACAGGGCTTAGCAAAAAAAAGGGGTAGGGGATTAAAAAGACCCTCCCTACCCTCCCCCAAAGGCCTGGGCAAACAGCCAGGTCTTACAGTTCCGCCGAAACGTTAAAAGGCTTGGGGCCAGGCGAGCTTCCTCCGGAAGGGAGTTCC
>QEPC01015343.1:221665-241745 GCA_003113815.1 Sphenodon punctatus | reverse complement strand
GCCGGGGGTGCCTTCCTGGAGGTCCCCCGTGTTAAACGGGGGGCCACGATGGAGAGGGCATTCTCGGTGGTGGGGCCGCGGCTTTGGAACTCCCTTCCGGAGGAAGCTCGCCTGGCTCCTAGCCTATTAACATTCTGGCGTAGTTGTAAGACCTGGCTGTTCGCCCGGGCCTTTGGGAGGGAGGGGTAGGGGAATGTTTTTAGTTCCCCCACCTAGTGATATTTATACTGTCTTTTGCCCTGTTTTTATATGATGGTGGATTTTAAAAATGTTTTAGGATTTTATTGTGGATTTTAATGTTGTGAGCCGCCCCGAGCTGCATGGCAGGAGGGGCGGGATAGAAGTTTATAAAATAAATAAATAAAACTGGCAGAACACACTTCTGGCCACAGCAGATGCCTGGAGATCCAGACACAGCTGTGAATCCAGGAGCACTCCCAGGCTCCTGACCTGGGATGCCAGCATGGGGCTAACCCTGTCAATAACAGTAGTATCCCCTCATCCAGAACCCGAAAGTCACCAAGGAACATCACCTCCATCTTATTGGGATTCAATTTCAGTTGGCTTCACCTAATCCAGTTCACCACAGCTGTCAGACACTGGGAAAGCACTGAGACTGCAGGACCTGGGTCTCATGAAAAGAACAGGTACGGTGTCATCAGCGAACTCCCCATCTCCGTACAACCTCTCCCAATGGTACATTGAATGGAGTGGGGTGGGGGAAGCAGAATAGAACCCTGTGGGATCCCACACAGGAGATCCCTGCGAGAAGATGTACAACCTCCCAGAACCACCTGTTACGATCTACCTGCTGGGAAGGAATGGAACCATCCTAAAACCATTCCATCCAACGTCAGCCAGGTCTCACAGGTGAGTCACCAGCACTTCATGATTCATTGTGTCAAATGTAGCTGAGAGATCGAGTAGAACCAGCAGGATTGAATGACTCTTATCCAGTTCCATCCGGAGGTCATTGGCCAAGGCCACCAATGAAGTCTCAGTACCATAATCAGGGCGAAAGCAGAACTGTGAAGGATCTAGAACACTGATACAGTACAGATGCACCTTCAGCTGGTGAGCCACCACCCATTCAATAACCTTCAGCTCTACATGAGATATTGGACTTGGACCTGAAAGACCAAGAGGTTGTGCCTGGATCAGAATAGACAGTACTGCAAGCTGACTTTTCCCAGTGGACAAATTTGTGGGCAAAGTCCTTGATGAAGTGGCTTTTGTAAAAGCAAATATGTTGTCCATTGCATCCATGGAGAAGTAAGCCCATAGTATTTATATTTACAATACTGCTACTGGTCAACTACTCTCACACTTGAACTCTGAATAACAAGGTCTCCTTCCTTAAATATCAATTATTATTTTTAGAATTAATGAGAGAGCTGCAATATTGACCTCTATGGCCCTTGAAAGAAAAATATTCTGTAAAACGTGACTGATAAAACTGATCATTGCTATTTCTCAAGACAAAAGTTCCACCTTACTGAATAATTTTATGGCAATAGAGCTGAATTGTTTAAAGATGCAGTTAAGAAACAAAAAGGCATGACTATGAGTCACCTTAACTGGGATAAAGTGTTCTCTAGAGCTCAATGAATGCTGCATTAAGATTCTATAAACTGTTTGAAAAGTTAAATACAAATACTGTTCTGTGGGAGTAAAAATTTCAACAGAACATCCCACCCAACACTGAAAATAAATTTTAAAATTTCAAAGTAAACATCTTTAGATATGTGTAGCAACTAAGGCAATATAGTTAAAGTATCTACACCAGATATACTGGATACTTAATAAATGGTGGGCACATTCAGGCCGCTTTTAGACGAGCGGGTCGCCGTTGTGTGACCTGCTCGCGCGATATTTCAAAATCCCGCAACACAGGATTACACGAGACAGGTGGCGGGGATCATGCGCATAGAAGGAGGTCACGCATTCTTTGCTGACCGTGAATGAAATACCTCAAAATTAAGGTATTTAATTCACGGTCGGCAAAGAATGTGCAACCACCTTCTATGCGCATGATTCCCACCGCCCGTCTCGTGCAATCCCGCACTGCAGAATTTTGAAATATCGCACGAGCGGGTCACGCGACAGTGACCCGCTCATCTAAAAGTGGCCTCAGATTCATATTGGTAATACCAGGCTATTAGAAATCATCTCATGTATAGTGTGAGAGTAGTCTGTAGAACACATAAATATCATATTTGTAGTGTAGGCCGTTACAAGTCCATTTTTTCATGTAATACTCCTTAAAATGTACTATTTTCTCATATGCCTTCTTCTAAGGCCCTCAAATTTGGAAAATTCAACATGGCTACTAGAGAGAAACCAAATAAATTGGTTTCTATCCCATTGTAAAAACTAGATAGGACCCAAAACAAAAGTGGGTTTATTTTGTTTTGTTTGTTTATCAAAAAGTCAAATAAAAAAACCTGAATTAAACTAGGGCTGAAATGAAGTCTTCGGAAAACTTCAGAATTTGACGAAGATTACAGTATTCCATTTGGAAAGTCCAAAGTCTAAAGTTCCGAGGACCAAGGCTATTATTCGGAAAACTTTGAAATTCAAGAAACCTGCATATGTGGAGGGCTGGTGGACAGTTGAGCTTTTTCTAGAAATGAAACTTAGTGCCATATTTTGTAGGAGGGGGTATGGGATGTGAAAGTTGAGTGATGGCAAGCCAGATGACAAGTTTTGATTTGCTGGCCAAGCCAGATGGCAAGCTTTTGACTTGCTGGCAGGATAAAATAAAAGTGGCTACAACCATTTTGTCCATTCTCTGGTGAATTTGGCTGTGTGCTACAGTGCTGCTGTATCTGAAAGAAATTGACTGGGGGGAGGGGCCCCTGGCCTCGCCCGGCCCGGCCTAACCTGGCCTGTCATGAAATGGTTTGGTCTGTCCTGTCCATAGGACCAATGATGGGAGATGGGGGTAACATTTACAATTACCATGCCATACAGGTTGGTTTTTTTAGTTTTTTAAAAAAAAATAAAATAATTCGGTGCCATATTGTGTCTAGTTCTTCCTGCTGCTTGGTTGGCATTTGGCACCATGAAGCCAGAGGGATCTCTGTGCCTGGCTCCACTTCCCCTTACCAGGTCTGCTCATGTTATGAATGCCATGCCAAGAGGCTGTCTGTTGGGGTGTGTGATTGCCTGGTTTCCTTCTTCTGGCTGCTATCAGGTTGGCTGGCTTTTGGTGGGATTTCTCCAAGCAGTTGTACTGCTTTGTTGTATTCTTCAATGAGGGTCTGTGCACTGCTTGGTTAGCATAATAATTATTTGACTGTAGGTGCACTCACTGCTGAGGTGGGCCATGCTGTGGGTACACACACTATTGTTTTTTTATTATTATTATTTTTTCTGCACACAGTTGAACTTTAGTGGGGTTTCTTCTGGAGTGATTGTCCCACTCTTGCTAGTCTGCTTTTCTGGGTAGTGTTTTGGTTGTGGGTTCAAGAACTTTTGCCAAGATGTGAAGAGATGGGGCACTGAGGGAATACTTTCTAGTTTTTTTTTCTGGTTAATAATATGGTGTGTGGGAGGGATGGGGTTTGCCTTGTATAGATGGGCTGGGCACACACAATGGATGAATGGAGGCTTTTGTGTGGGGAAGAAGTCTGGTTTCTTGTGTGAGATGTTATGGGTGCTGGTCTGCCTGGTTGCATCCATGGGGTCACACACGGACCCCCCCAAAAAAAAGATTGTTGGAACTTGATTCATCAATTTGATTTGTTTGCTAATCTAGTCTTTGGACTTTCTTCGGTGTGGCCCCCCAGTCCAAGCCCCTCCAACCCACACTGACCTTCAAGCCTTGCATATGTATCATTTGTGGAGCATGCTTGGGGAAAGGGGCGGGGACTTACTTATCATTTACCCTTTGGGTTTTTTAATTGTATGGTGGTGGTGTTTTTTGTGCTGGCTTCTGTTCTTTCTCTCTCACTCTGCCTTTCATCCTGCTGGCAGGTGCAGCAGGGGAAGGAAGGGCTGCATGTGTTGTTGTGCACTCTGAATGGCTAGCCAATTAAACAGCTACAGCTGCTGCACATGGCAATAGCTGCTGGGGTGCCAAGCTTGTGCCAAAGAGTTCTGAAGTTTTCCAAGGTTTTCCGACATCCCGGACTTTGGTTTCCGAAATCCAAAGCTTCGGAAAGAGTGCTGAAGTGCCTCAGAGTACCCAGACTGACTAGTCCTAATTTGGTCTAAGTACCTGAAAGTAGGGTTGAAGCAGCAACTCCTTTTTCCGCTCTGCTATTTTATTTTGTCATTCTGGAACTGCCTCTGACTTTCAGCAGCTTTTCCATCAGCATTCTGCTAATTCTACCGGCATTCCACTAATGCAGAAACTTTCAGAATAATTTAGTTAAATGTCAGAACAAACATTGTTCTGCTACTTTGCGGTGCCAGTGGAAATTGTGGAAGATCGAAACTGTCGGAACAAATATTGTTCCACTATTTTCTTAGCCGGTGGAAGTAGCAGAATGAAAGTAGTGGAACAGCGGAAGTAATGGAATGAAAGTAGTGGAATAAATGTCTTTATTGCACTGTGCTGCTCACTGCGGAAGAGCTTCTTTCATCAGAAAAAGCTACCGTAGCAGCTTGCCATTTCGGCTGTACCCGGAAGTACTATTTAGTTCAGCTCTACATTAAATCATGTGGATGGAATGACTAATGCAAGTCAGTTTCTGTGCCCTCCATGAGGGAAAGATATTCTCAGCATCACATCTGACCTTCTTTTAATTTCTACAACTTAATCAATCTGGTAGCTATTTACAGCCATTTACTGGAGGCAGCTCACGAACTTCAGAGATGTACTTGAGTCCTTAGTCTATCAGTTATCATATCACACAAATAGCAAAATACAATAAAACAAACAAAGGATCTAATCTAGCTCATCTAAGTTAGTATGGATTCTATCAGCCCTACTGAGCTTGCCAAACGTGAAGATAGCAATAAGGTAGACACTGCGATGTGGCAAAATCAAGTTTAGTTCTTCAGAGTAGTGCTGAAATGAATTCCAAAATTGTTATCGCTGGTTAATAGCCACTATTACAGTTAATTTAGCAGTTTCTGAGTAACTAACATGTTATCATGGAGGTTAAATATGAAACCAGATTACCAGATATTGCTTCAAATGTTCAGATGACGTCATCCAGCTGTGTCGCCCTAAGACACCCCATCGGGAGGGGCCAGAAAGTACGAACGCGCTGGATAGAGCAGCTGCTGCCGCCATTACTGGTAAGGCAATTAATTTTCTAAACTGGGAAGAGGAAGGGGGGGAGGCAAGCAAGCCCCGGCAGCTGGGGAGGGGAAGCCCCGAGGGTTTGGCCAGTGCGGGGGGGGGAGAAGGAAGAGGGAAGCCCTGCCCCCGCCGGCATGGTAAATCGCACTGAGGCACAGAATTGGGCCCTGACTCCCACATAATTTTTTTTTAAATTCCACGGAAGAATCGGGGCCCTGGTTATTAGCCTAAAACCAGATATGGAGGGAAGGAGTGAGTAAAAAAAATATGAGAAAACGGTAATGTAAATGATGCATGGTAATGTGATGTACTCCAGTTAACTGCCTATTGGCCAAACATTAACCAGATATCATTCAGTATCTGTCCAGTTAGCAGTGGATACTTGCTTCAGCTCTCCTTCAGAGCTATGGCTACAGCTAAGTTTTACTGTAATTTGAAACAACCCAAAGGATCAATAGAGTTTTCCTAATAAGAAAATTGTAAAGAAATGTAAAGTCCTTTTAAAAATCTCATTGCATGGAGATAAAAAAAAAGACTTTGTTGCATTAGCTTGCTTCTAGCATTTGATCTCTTAACTCTGTTATAAAGCCATGCAAGTATGTGCTGCTTAAATACAACTCATGGTTTGTTTTCCATTCACTGAAAAACTTTTTGTGTTCATAAGCATGAACTTACATCATCACCATAAAAACTTAGCAGCAAGCAGATTTACAGGGTTTCCACTTGTGTCTTCATTGTGGTCCAAAGTTTTGTTTTGTTCACTCTCTGAATGTAGTTTGCGAATATAGGTGATTGGTAACTGTGGAAGGAGGACACAGCAGGGACCAGGGGGTTTATAGGGTTCTATAGGGATTCTGAAAAATGCCTTCCCCCATGATTTGCCAATTTCTGTGAGTTTAGACAGAGTTTATACATTGACAAAGAGTTTATTTTAATCCAATACCTTTTCTTTGGAGGCTCGGAATTCACCCAACACACTATACAGTGTTGTTTAAAACACTCAGAGCTACTTTGTTTAGAAATGGATCCAAACACAAACTGATATCCACATCTGTCACTCTCAAACTCAGGAATTAGACAAAATCAAGGGTATTTTATCCTATTTTGAAATCTACGGAGAAATTTGTACCAAGGTAATAGATTCCTGTTACCTCCTACACACTTCATAGATCTCTGGAACGAAAGATTTCACTGGAACCACTTATATTGAAACTGTGCTGTGGATGCTGACTTTCAAGAAGATATAATTTCTTCATTATAACTGTTGCCAATTGAATCAATTTATTCTCATTTATTTATCTTACTGTGAAATTTAGCAAGAGAGGATATTTGAAGTGAAAATTAACAGATATCATCTCCTTTGCTCTTTGACATCATCTCACTTAGCAAAAGCACTTAGTTCTTCTATAAGTGGGAATGCTTAGAAAAGGTCACTATGGTAACTTGTGAAATTATTTCAGTAGTTTCACTTCAGAGGGTTAAGTACGGGAAATCACCTTTTCTTGGACTAGAATGTTTGTTATCACTCTTTAATGTTCTGAAAGTTATATTACTTTTTCATATACTTAATCTGACATAAATCTGTTGCCTTCTGTTTCCATACTCCATTTTTGTTAAATGAGAATGCAAATAAGAACTTGTCTTGCATATACACAAGGACTGATGTTTACTGCATTTTTCTCCTGGCTGTCAATGGGGAAATTGCAGTGACCATGGTTCCCTGCATATACATATTGCACTATAGTCATGGGGGGGTGTGAGGTGGTGTTGGTGGTGGGGATGAATGCCATTTAAATTTGGGACAATTAAAATTGTACTGAATAAAAGTATAAGAAGTGTTATGCTAGGTCAGACCGATCATTCCTATAGTCCAGTATCCTGTCTCCAACAGTGGCCAACCCAGGATGCTTCAGTGGAAGTATACAAAAACAGAGAATATACAAATTACCCATTCCTTATTGTTTGCTTCCAGAAGTGAAAGGTTTAACTTCACAGCCAAAAAAACCCTTTTTACACAAGATGGGTCCCACTAATGCCCATGCAGATCCTTCTGTATGGGCATAAGTGTGCACCACCTGTGTGACGACTGCGGCGGGCGAGTAGGGGTGCATGTGTTCTCCCGCGGTACAACAATCTTCACCCACGTCCACCATCATCGATGACCACCACCTTGAGACTAGACTACTGTAATGCCCTCTACATGGGGCTGCCTATGATGATGGTCTGGCAACTACAGCTAGTGCAGAATGCAGCAGCCTGTCTCCTGATGGGGACTTGGCCAATATGAACATATTACCCCAATTGCTTCCATGCTCAATGGTTGCCTATAGTCTTCCAGGCCGAATTCAAGGTGCTGGTACTTTCCTATAAAGCCCTAAACAGACTAAGTCACACTTATCTGAATGAGTGCCTCATCCCCTGAGCCTTGGGCTGACCCCTGCAGTTGAATGGAGGTCCCATATTGTAGACGAGTGACCACCATGAGGAGGACATTCTCCGTGGCCACTCCATTGTTGTGGAACTCCCTTCCAGTGGACATCCATCTCTGCTTGGATTTGCTCACCTTTCAGAGGCAGTGTAAGACCTGATTGTTCCACCATGCATTTGGAGGAGGAGGAGACAGTTAGGGTGGGTTTGCGAGGGGGTGGGGGTAAGGAAGAAGTGTTTTATTGGGATTTTATGTCCCTGTTTTTTTGTTTTTATATATTTTACTGTGTGTAAGCCATGCCAAGTTGCCTGAGATAAGAGAAGGCAGTATAGTTAATAAATAAATAAATAAATAAATAAATAAATCGTTATTTTTGAAAATTATTAATTTTTTTAAAATAGCATACACACACCAAAAAATGAAAATAGTAGGGTCATTTACGAAAACCCCTGAAATTGGAGGGGGTTTTGAAATAAAAACAAAAACGAAAATGAAAACTAATGGTGTGCCTTTAACACACTCTTATCTTCCATAAGCAGATCAGATTTTTCATACAGGACCCCTGGATGTGGGATAGCCACACATCCCATAACAATCAGGGCTAGCGGCGGAAAGGCTTACCACGCACTCGCTTTGTGGCACCCACCTCGAATTGGCTGACCAAGTGAGACAGCAGCTTTTGATTGGCTGTCAGGACCAAAAAAAAGTGACTGCAACCATTTTGTCTGTACTCTTTGGTAAATTTGGCTGTGTGTTACAGTGCTGCTGGATCTGTAAATAATTGGCTGTGGGGAGGAGTTACTAACCTAGCCTGGCCTGGTATGGTTTGACCTGTCTTGCCCATAGGGCCAATGCTGGGGTTATATTTACCTTTACGATGCCATGCAGTTAAAAAAATAAAATAAATGGGTGCCACATTGCTTTTAGTTGTGCTTGCTGCTGCTTGGTTGGCTCTTGACACCATGAGACCAGAGGGATCTCTCTGCCTGACTCAACTTCACCTTGCCTGGTCTGTTCAAGTTACCAGTGCCACAGAACCAATACCAGGATGCCAATAGGATGCCCCTGCTGTGTGTCTGTGTGTGTGTGTCTTTGTGTGAATATATGGTTTCTTAATTCTGTGACTTTTGTTGGGGCTGGGCTTGCTGCCTTTTGGTGGTATTTATTTTTCCATGCAGTTGCAGACTATTTTGTGGGGTGGTTTTATTCTTCTTGAGTGACTGTCCCTTGCGAGCCTGGATTTTTGTGTATGGTTTGATTGGCATAATGTTTAAAGTGGGAGCACTCACTGCTGATGGTGGGCCATGCTGTGGGTACACTACTGTTGACTTTTTAAAATTATTGTTATTTCTGCACGCAGTAGCACTTTTGTGGGATTGTCTTCTGGAGTGATTGTCCCACTTTTACTAATCTGCTTTTCTGGGTAGTGCTTTTCTGGTTAATGATTTGGCTGTGGGCTCAAGAACTTTGCAACAACTTTTCAAAGTTTCCGCAATCTCTTAAATTTTCTGAGATCCAGAATTCTGAGTCTGAATTCTGAAACTTTGGAAACAGCGCCGAAGTGCGGATGCATACTCAGACCAATTGATAGGACAAATTGCTCAGAACTTCGGTATTCAGCCCGAGTACTAGGAAATTCTATTCGGTACAGCACTAATCAACTATTTTTATCTAATCCTTCTGAAATTTGTCAGAGATACTAACCTTAGAGAAAGGTATAATTGTCCCAAGCTTTGTCCGTATTGCATTGAAGACAAAGAAGTTAAAGTCAGAAATGGGTACACTGCTTTTCTTAAAATCACAAATTTCAACTGCTTATTAAAGCAGATTCCATTATCCAATCTTTCTGAAATTTGGGAGTCATAATGCCTTTCAGTTTAGGTACAATCCCCCCATGATTCATCAAAATTTAACTGACAAACAACAAAAATACAGTCAAAAATGCATGTTTCATTTTTTTCCTATTATCTCAGAATAACTAAACAAAAATCTTTTTTATTTCCTTATTTTCTTTCATTTTTGTTAGTGAATAATGAAAACAAAAGAGCCCTCTTACATTTTCATTATTCTAATAACAAAAAGAAAATTCACATTGCTACTTAAATGTTGTGAGACTCAGTATCGACAAAAATACCATGTAAAAATACCCAATCAGAACAGGGAAAATCAGGTGACTTAAATTATTTTAACTCTAACAATAATAACAATCTTATGCTGATTAACAGCACCACCCATATGAATGTGATCATCAGATTCTTACAGCAGCAATTACCCCGTGTCCCTACATTTACAACTAAACAATTACTCACTAACAAATTCAAGGTCAGAAATTAGTCATTAAACATTATGGTGTCCCAGTCCCTGGAGCACACAAACTCCACAGATGATGCTATTCTATTATTCGCTTTCAGGCTGTCCTTTGAATACTCTTGGAGGTCCTCCATACTTCAGTTTTCTCTCCAGCTGCATAGCTCCCTGCATCTGGTGACTCACTTTCAGTCTTCTGGTCTCAATGTCCAAGGATTGAGACATCTTCAAAGGATACTGTTAATTCAGGGAAAATAGAGTCTCCTAATATAGAGGATCAGAAAGAAGCTGAGGGAGCTCAGGCAGAAATGAGTGCAGACAAATATAAATGATTCCAAAATACCTGAAGCAGTTACTTATAATGAGCAGACTAAGAATAAGAATAAAAATAATACATTTAAATGTCTATATGCAAATGCTAGAAGTTTAAAGTAAGATGGGACAATTAGTGTTTGGCACTAAGATTTTCAAAAACAAAAAACGTAACAGTTTAAAAAAATGTTAAAGACATAACCATTTCCAAAACAAAAAACCCTTTCCTTTTCAAAACCATTTCACAACATACATTTCCCCTAACTTAAACATCAAAAAACATGATAATTAATTTCAATTCCAATTCAAAAAACATTTCACAAGATACATTACAACAAAACATAAACATGAAAAATCATGAAAATTATGTCCACATTTTCTATCTATATTTCATAATTTACCATCAAGATAAACATAAGACATGTACTTAATTATTTACCATACATACTTACTCTTATTAATATTTATCACTAACTAAACTATCACATTTTTCCCTTTGTGAGCATTAATTTATCATAATTCGACAACAATTTTTTTCAAAATTGCCTTAACTCTGTTATTTCACACACATTTTCATTCTATCAATCCGAATCTATACAATTTCATTCTATCAATCTGAATCTATACAATTGTCTACAGTAACAGTGTCAGAAGTTCATTGTATAAAGTGTACACGATTTGTATACACTTAAATGACAGAGTTAAGGTCTGCCCCCTATGGCGTGTACGAGTGAGGCTTAAGTGGGCCAAGTCTAATTGTGACTCCTGGATCGGGTGTCTCCGGTGACCCTCCTGTTCGGTAGGGTGTCGCTAGGCTGCATGCTGGTAGCATCTGGGTGGTTCCAGCCTTGGCACTCTGGGCAGAATTGGCCTGGTCTCTCAGCGCTGGTGGCGGAAGCAGCCTCCCATGAAGCCGTTCTGGCAGGGACATGCACATCACTATAATACAGAGAGTGTGGTTGCTACACAAAGTAGCTTAAATGAGATCTTTTCTTGGGCCAACTTTTGTTGCTGAGAATATGAAAGCTTTTGGGACACATAGGGTTCACCACTATGTCCAGGATCTTGTATACTCTCAGCAACAGGAGTTGGTCCAACAATAGCCTCTGAATCATTTTGTCTCCATATCACCCATTGGGGACCAGCAAAGCAGATACTATACTGTAGCATTATCTTTGGGGCTGTTCAGTTAACAATCTTTTGCTTTCATCAGTCTGACAAGCTAAGAAAGGTTTATCTAAGTCCATAAGCCACAACCTATCCACACTTGCCAGTTAGTTTGCTACCAGTGCAGGTACAACCATATAGCTATTCCTATGTATATACAAAAAGAACATGAGAATCAAGCCAGCAAAAGATGCAAGCACCTGAGTCACCTTGACTTCAGGAGACTTCTATCCATCCCTGTTCCTCACTCTCTACATAGAGCCTTCAACCCCCCCTCTCTGTCCTCATGCCTTTCCTCCCTCAGTGTAACAAGAAGACCCAGTATATTTAACGATAGCTCGGGCTTTATTGTTATAGTGTATCTCCAGAGTACTCCACGTGTTTCTGCTTAGATGCCTGCTTACTGGTAAGAATCGGCACATAGAGAGAACAAGAGTTCCCCTCCCCCACACCTGGACTGTACCAATTCTCCCCAAGCCTGGGGCATTCCCAGTCCATAGAGCCTAGACTGTACCAAGTCCCTCTGTTACACTCAGTGAACCCGTCCTGCCTGAAGCAAGCTCTCTCCTTCCCCTCTGGTAAAAAGGGAAGGGGGGAGTTCTCTTCCTCCCTCCTCTCAGTGACACTGTGACTCAGGGAGGGAGAAGCAAGTAGGAGCAGAAAAGATGAAGCCCCCCAGTCTCCCTGAAGCACAGAACCTGTGTGCCAGGGCTGGAGGCTTTTCTTATCAGCTCTGACTGTTGGCTTTTGACTGAGGGGTGATACAGGCAGGGCTGATTTAAAGAGCCTGCATCTGCAGCACACAGGATCTGCACATAAGGGAGACTGCGGGAGCCAAGCAGGCAGTGGGGACATGCTGGGGACACAATGACAGTCTGAGGAGTGTTGGGGGTGTGGTTATGCTCTGATGCTTCCATGGAGGTTTTGCCCCTACCACAATCCCTTGTACCAGCTCCCCAGGCTACCGTTGAGCTGAGTCTTTGGTTCTGTAGCCTTCGAGCATGAGTTCTAGATCAAGTGTGGGTGTAGCGTGATAATGATTGGTGCAGCCAAAAATGAGTTATTAAACATTTTAAAAATCTGTTTTAATCAGTACGTGTATGCAGTCAAGCAGCCACTGACTGCCATTTGTTGTGTTAGAAAAAAGAGCATAAAGAAAGTTACGTGACTTTACTTTAAATTAGGAGCCAGATCTGCCACAAAGACTTTAAGCTGTAGTCAGTCAGTTACTCACTTACCTCTGAAAGCCAGCAAGAGGAAGCTCAAGTTATTTTAATGCCAATTACCCTCTGACCTCAATCTGGAGATTTGACTCCATATGAAAAGTTGCATGACTTCTATTCATTCACTTTGTGGGGAGGATTTCTGGTCTCACTCTGTACTTTTGAAAAGTTGGAGAAATTTCACTCAGTATGAAGCTTTTCATATGGAGTGAAAAGTCTGCAACTTTTCAAAAGTTGCAGCCTTTTCATTTGGTATGAAAAGTTGCAGACTTTTTATACTGAGTGAAAAGTACGGAGTGAGGCAAGAGGGTAATTGCCATGAAACTGACTAGAGCTTCCTCTTGCGCTTTCCGAGACAAGTAGGTAATTGACATGAAACTGACTACAGTTTAAAGTCTTTGTGACAGAACTGACTCCTGATAAAGTTACATGATTTTAAAAAGCAGAGTTTTAAAAACCTGTTTTTTCTAACAACACAAATGGCAGTCAGAGGCTGCTCGACTGTGCATGCACCAGCCTGCATAACTGATTTTTTAATGTTTAATAATTCATTTTGGGTCCACCAATCATTATCACACTACACATGCACTTTATCTAGAGTTCACTTTCCAAGGCTATGAAATCTGGGGGCTCAACCCATCATGGGGGAGGATATATCGATTATTCAAAATAGTCAGTGCTGTGCATTTTGACCACAACCAATTAACTTTTAAACAGTTATAACTTTTGATTTTCTGTCTGGATCTTCTTCAATCTTTGCACATATAATGGTCCCCACAAATATAAGCTATGGATACATTTTCAGAGCTGTATCTCAAGCAGTTTCCTCAATATTGTGGCTTCAGCAGTCCCCTGTTTACAATGGAGTGCGGTTCTGCCTTTAACTTTTTTGAAGCTACTGCTGCAAGAACATCTAGACATAATAGGCATCTCAGAGACCTGGTGGGAAGGAGGATAGCTAATGGGACACAATATTACCAAGGTAAAAAATATATCAAAATGACAGAGTAGATTGAGATGGTGGTGGAGTGGCGCTATATGTAAGAGACAGCATTGAGTCAAGCAGAATGAAAATTTTAAAGGAAGAAAACTGTACTCTGGAATCTCTATGGATAATATATTCTATGTGTAATGGGGAAGTGTATAGTAGTGGGACTATACTATCATCCCCCTGACCGGGACAGTGAGACTGACTTCGAAATGCTAAGGGAGATTAGACAGGCTACTAAAGTTGGAAACACAACAATAATGGATGATTTCAATTATCCTAATGTTGATTGGGCTAATGTCTTTATAAATATAGGACTCTGTGCTGTGGGTGGTGAAACGTGAAAGTTTTATGAATTATCATTATATATTTTTATTGTATTTTTATAATATTGTTGTTTGCCACCCTGAGCTGCCTGAGGCAGGAGGGGCGAGATACACATTTATAAATAAAATAATAATGATAATTGATAATTAACAGATAAATAAATTAAGAAGGAATAAAAAATATAAATAAAATATGTATACACATAAATATAAAAATAAAGCAAAAGGCATGGAAGAGGCTGTCATGATGGCAGTTCAATTTCCACTACTTCTTTTCAGGAGGTAGGGGAGGAGGTGGAATTCATGGATGTGCCTTGGCCTAGTCAGTCTGAAAAAGTTACTTACAATGAGCAGATTCAGAGTAAAAATAAAAATAATACATTTAAGTGACTATATGCAAATGCGAGAAGTCTAAAAAGTAAGATGGGAGAATAAACGTATGGCACTAAATGAAGATATAGACATAATAGGCATCCCAGAGACCTGGACCACTTTCACAGCACTTCCCCTGTGCATATTTTGGCTCTGCGAGAGACTGTGAGAGTCAAAATCTGCATGGGGTTTGACTGGTCTGAAAGCCCTCCCATATGGCTTTGCCAGAAAACACACACAGAGATACAGAGCAGGACATCAAGAGGAGTCTCTCATAGAGCCAAAATATCTGCGGGGAAGTTGCATGAAAGCTGTCCTGGTGCAATGAGGATAACCAATGGGACACTGTGGGTAATTTCAGATGTTATGCAATAATGGTCAACCACGGACAATCCCCTGTGGTGGTGGATGGTCGCGTAACGTGTATTTGCTCGCTGCCAGATGTTCACCATGGTGAACCACCGGCGGTGAGCAAATTAACCACACTTTTGAGGATGGTCCGGGCACCATCTCCGAAAGCATGGTTGATCGAACCACAGCCTGGAATCAGCAGCCAGAAACGTCTGTTACCGCCGCCAATTCCGGGCTGTGGTCCAGACCCCGGGATGAAATCGGGTGCAGAGCCCAGATTGTCCGCTGCACCCGCCCATCTCCTGGAGGGCGGGCGGCCTGGGGAGCATGGGGGGCGGGGCTGTGTGGCTGCACGTTGCGCCATGCAGCCCCACCCACTCCCCCGATTCCCCACCGGAATCAGCCGGCTCGTCTGTTGATGGGTCGTTTTGATTCCGGCGGGGAATCAAAAGGTGATTCCGTGACGGGGCCAATAGGCACCCCGTCATGACTGAAATCACCCTGTAATACCAGGGTATGAAATATATCAAAATGAAAGAGTAGGTCAAGCTAGTGGTGTTTAAGACACCATTGGGTCAAGTAGGATTAACATTTTACAGGAAGGGAATTGAACTCTGTCATCTCAAGGGATAGAAATTTCATGTGTAATGTAAAAGGGTATAGCAGTGGGGATATACAATCGCCCCCCTAACCAGGATGGTGGGACTGATTAAGAAATGCTAGCAGAGATTAGACAGGCTACAAAAATCAGTAAAACAATAATAATGGGTGATTTTAATTATCCTAATATTGACTGGGTGAATGTCTCCTCTAGGCATGATATGGAGGTAAAGACTCTAGATGTCATAAATTACTGCTTCTTGGAGTAGCTGTTCCTGGAACCAATGAGAGGAGGAACTACTTTAGATCTAAGTGGAGCATAGAACCTAGTGGAAGGGCTAATGGTGGTGAGTTGCTTGGCAGTAGTGTTGATAATATAATCAAATTTCAGATAATTATTGGAGGTACATAAAATTAACATAGTAACATTTAACTTTTAAAAGTGAGATTATGCTAAAATGAGGAGGCTAGTTATCTTATTTACTTATTTAGTTAGTTAGTTAGTTTTAGTTATATTTAATAATATTATATAATTATATAAAGTTATATAAATTATTATTATTATTATTATTAACAAACACTTATATAGCACAAGCAGTGTACCTGGCACTTTACAAAGTAATAAAATAGACACGGTCCCTGCCCCTAGGGCTTACAATCTGAGAGACAGGAGCTGGGGGAGAGACTTAGGAAGGGGAACAGAGGGAGAGACAAGGGGTCTAACATTCATGAAGATGCGAGGTCTCAAGTGCACGTACTTGGCTTGGTTACGATGAGAATGACAGCAGGCAGGTCCATGTTGCAAGGATAAGGGTAAACCGATCGTAGGTATAGGAATAGTGGCTCAGCAGGATAAAGAGTCAGACAGAGCAGAGCGAAAGAGGTGAGTTTTAAGGAGAGATTTGAAGGTATGAAGGGAGGGGGCAAGGCGGATGTGGACAGGGAGGGAGTTCCAGGCATGGGGGGCAGCAAGTGAGAAGGGACGAAGGCGCTTAGGGGAGCAGGGAAGGCGTGGAAGGGTGAGAGAAGGGACAGAGGAGGAGCGAAGTGCACGGGCTGGAGTATGGAGGGCGATAAGTGCAGAGAGGTAGGGGGGAGCAAGGTTGTGAAGAGCTTTATAGGTGAAGACTAGGAGCTTGTGCAGGATTCGTTCAGGAAGGGGAAGCCAGTGAAGCGAAGAGAGGAGGGGCTGCACATGGTCGAAGCGACTGGCGAGGTAGATGACCCTGGCAGCAGAGTTTTGGACAGAGATGAGGGGAGAAAGGTGAGACCGGGGAAGGCCAGTGAGAAGGAGGTTACAGTAATCGAGGCGAGAGATGACCAGAGCATGAACAAGAGTTTTGGCAGATGAGACAGAGAGAAAAGGGCGAATCTTAGCAATGTTATGGAGGGAGAAGCGACAGGATTTAGCAACAGAGTCAATGTAGGGTTTAAAAGAAAGGGCTGAGTCAAAGAGGAAGCCTAGGCTACGGGCTTGGGGGACAGGCAGGATGGTGACTCCATCAATAGTTATTGACAGTGAGGAAGGAGAGGAAGGATGAGGAAGGATAATATTATTTAGTTAGTTAGTTAGTTATATTTCTTAACTGCTTCCTCTTTCCCACATGGGCAGTTCAGAGCAGCTTACAACAAATCAATAAAACCAATTCAATAATTAAAAACACATAAAACATTATAAAATACTATAAAACATCATGTGGAACGAACACCATCCCCCATTTCCCAACCCTCACCACCACCACCACCACCTGTCTCCCTCACAAAAAGTCTAGCAGAATAGTCAGGTCTTACACTGTCTTCGGAAAGAGGGGAGGTCTGGGACTAGACGGGTCTCCATCAGGAGGGATTTCCACAGCCGTAAAGCAACCAATGAAGATGTCCTCCCCATTGTCACCACCTGGGAAACTTGGGGGACTTCAAGTCGGGAGTCCCCAGCCGACTGCAGGGGCTGCACCACAGCCCAGAGCCTGATGTGGTCCCGCAGGTAGGCAGGGCACAGGCTGTTTAGGGCTTTATAGGTCAGTACAAACACCTTGAATCAGACCCTGAAGTCAATAGGCAGCCAGTGCAGTGAACAAAGCACTGGTGTAATGTGCTCGTGGTGGCCCGTCCCCATTAGAAGATGGGCTGGTGCATTCTGCACCAGTTGCAACTTCCAAACTGTCACCAAGGGTAGACCCATGTAGAGTGCATTGTACCTGGCACTTTACACTTTACCTGTCACCAAGGGTAGACCCATGTAGAGTGCATTGTAATAGTCCGGTCTAGAGGGGATAAAATTTATTTTATTTCTTTACTTAAAGCATTTATAACCCGCTGATCCTGCCACAGGTAGCTCTGGGTAGCAAACAACATCTCAAAATTATAACAATAAAACAATGTTAAAACAATTGTAAAATAATACAAATGGGAGGCATAAACATATCCCCAACCACCCACGCACCACTCTAATCCATTCCCCCCACCCTCCCACCCTCCCCTCCAAAAGCCAGGTGGAACAGCCATATCTTGAAATGTCATCGGAACGAGGTGAGATCCGGGGCCAAATGGGCCTCCACTGGCAGGGAGTTCTACGGAGCAGCCACTAAGAAGGCCCTCCCCAATTGTGGCCCCACGGCAGACTTGGGGAACCTCAAGGAGAGCACCTCCTGATGACCACAGGGGTCGATCCAGGACCTGGGGGGTGAGGCGGTCCCACAGAACAGTCGGGCCAAGGCCATTTAGGGCTTTATAGGCCAGCAGCACCACTTTGAATTAGACCCGTAAGACTATGGTCAGTCAGTGCAGAGATCAAAGAACTGGTGTAATATGTTCATGTGGCCCAGTCCCACCAGGAGATGGGCTGCCGCATTCTGCACCAGCTGCAGTCTCTGAACCATCACCAGGGGTAGCCCCACTTAAAGTGTGTTATAGTAGTCAAGCCTAGAGGTGATAAAAGCATGGATGATGGTGGCCAAGTCAGAATTGAAACATATGGCCGCAGCCATCACACTAGATGTAACTAGTGAAAGGCGCTCCTTGCCCCAGTCGCCACCTGAAAATCCAGACAGAGCTGTGAGTCAAGAAGCACCCCTAGGCTATGGACCTTAGAGGCCAGAGGAAGGCAGACTCCTTCAATGACAGGGGCCACCACACCTTCGGCCCTATCCACCAGTATCACCTCCATCTTGTTGGGATTCAGCTTCAGAACGATCGCCCTCATCCACTCCCCCACAGCCACCAAACACTGGGTAAGCACCGAGACTGCCATGTCTGGGTCTGCAGAAAACGAGAGGTAAAATTGTGTATTATCAGCATACTGATTGGAGGCGATCCTGGAAATTATAGACAGGTGAGCCTGATGTCTGTGCCAGGAAAAATGGTGGAAATGTTATTATAAACGGACTCGTTTATAATATTGTTAATGGGAAAGAGTCAACATGGATTTTGAAAAGGAAAGTCATGTCTTACTAATCTATAGGAATTTTTTGAGGATGTGAACAAGCATGTGGATAAAGGGGAGCCGGCCGATATAGTGTATCTGGATTTTCAGAAAGCATTTGATAAGGTCCCTCATGAGAGACTCTTAAGGAAATAAAATATCATGGGATAGGATGCAATATCCTATTGTGGATTGGTAACTGGCTAGAGAATAGGAAGCTAAGAGTAGGACTAAATGGTCAGTTTTAACAATGGAGAGAAGTAAATAGCGGAGTGCCCCAGGGATCTGTACTGGAACTGGTATTGTTTAATACATTCATTAAGGATCTGGAAAGGGGATTAAGGAGTGAGATGGATCAAATTTGCAGATTATACCAAGTTGTACACGGTAGTTAAAACATGAGTGGACTGTGAACAACTGCAGGGGGATCTTGTGAGACTGGGTGATTGGGCATCTAAATGGCAGATGAAATTTAATGTGGATAAGTGCAAAGTGATGCGCATAGGGAAAAACAATCCAAACTTTATGTACACAGTGCTGGGTTCTAACCATTGGTCCATTCAGGAAAAGGACCTTGGAGTCATGGTAGACAATACATTGATATCCTCAGCTCAGTGTGTGGTGGTCGTCAAAAAAGCAAATGGAATGTTAGGAATTATTTGTAAAGGGATAGAGAATAAAACTGAAAATACCATAAATGCCACTATATAAATCTATGGTGTGACCGCACCTCAAATATTGTGTGCAGTTCTGGTCACCCTATGTCCAAAAGGTAGAGTAGAAATAGAAAAGGCACATAGAAAGGCAACAAAAATGATAAGGGGATTGGAACGGCTCCCCTATAAAGAGAGGCTGGATAGGTTGCAGCTCTTCAGCTTGGAGAAGATATGACTGAGAGGGGGATATGATAGAAGTTTATCAGGGGCGGATTGGGAAAACAAAGTAACCCGGGAAAATATAGTGTTAGTGGCCCTGTGCCGGCGGCAAAGCCGCCGGCGCGCCGGAAATGGGCTAAGGGGGCGTGGCTTGGGGTGGGCAGAGTGTACCAGCTTTGGGGCCTATCGGAGCTGAGTCCCCAGACTCAGATCCTCAGCAGCCTGGCAGGGGTGAGCAGGAGGTTATGGGGGGATGGCAGGGGGGAGACTGCCACTGGTGGGGGTACTGGCCCTCATTTCAGTGCTCTGGCTCCCCAAATCACTCCGTTTCAGTGCTCAGTGGCCCCCAACCAAAAAAATCACTCTGTCCCTTGCTATGCATCCTACAGTAAGGCTTCTTCATTCCTGCATTAGCTGCACTAGTATTACACATGCCCTGTGTTTAGCTTAGCAAAG
>QEPC01015343.1:202191-221565 GCA_003113815.1 Sphenodon punctatus | reverse complement strand
GCACAACCCAGTTGTGAGAATGTTGGGAGCCATCTCGAAGAACCTTCTTTACAAGGTAGCAACCTTCTGATCAGCACATGGGCAGGAGCTGTTTGTAAACAAACAGCCTTATCTCCCAGCCCGATCGCTGTCCCCGCTGCTGCTTCAGCTACTAAGAGGGAGAGTCAGGTAAGCCCTCCCCCTCCCCTTCAACACAACACAACCCTACAGGGGTCAGGACCAACAATTTTTTGGGTTTGTTTGTTAATAATTTTTAAAAAGACAGCATGACCGGCCCCCAGCCCCGCCCGGCCCACCGGGAATCCTCCCGGTGCATTCAATGGCCAATCCGCCCCTGAAGTTTATAAAAACAGAGTGGTGTGGAACACGTTAATAGGGAATGGTTATTTACCCTCTCAAATAGTACTAGGACTAGGGGATGCCATGAAACTAATGGGTAACAGATTTAAAACAAATAAAGGAAATTATTTTTTCACTCAACGCACAATTAAGTTGTGGAATTTGTTTCCAGAAGATGTGGTGAAGGCCGGTAGTATAACTGGGTTTAAGAAATGTATGGAGATGTTTCTGGAAGATAGGACCATTAGCAGTTATTAGCCAAGTAGGTTTGGGGAAAGTAACCTCTCACTGGGTGTTTTTGCATAAACATTTCTCCTGCATGTTTTCTGTTACATCCTGAACTTTCTGTGCATCTAAATCACTCATCCAGATCTTAAACATCTGGCTCTTTGAAGTTCTGCATAGAACTTCTCCCAGAAATTTTGTGTGTAAAAGGTTCTCCTGGTAAACTGCTTTGCTCAAGGCAGCTGCTGTCACTTGGTTTCCATGGCAGCCTGTCATGTCTACAGCTACAACTACTTTAGGCTGCCTCAGGGCAGTGTTTGTGTGACCAATGCATCCAGGAACTGCCTCAGGGCAGTGTGTGAGAGAAGAATGCATCCAGAACATACTTGTGGACTCATAAACCCAGAAGATTGAAAGATCAGCACTTTAAGGTGTGTGAAAATGCCTACTGTTGGGAGCTGGGAGTGAACAGGGAATGAATTGCCTCATAGTGACCTATTTGGAACTTCTCTAAGCGACCAAGATTGACCACTGTCGGAGAGAGGTGCTGGTCTTGATGGACTGTTGGTCTGACGCAGTATGGCACTTCTTATGTTCTTATTTTCTTACCCCATCCCTCTTGCTTGTCCTTCACACTTCCCCCTACCTGAAAGTCCATTAGCCAGCCCTGCTTGTTAGATCTTGTGGCATGCATGAGCAGAGAAACTAAGGCCCTAAATGTATGAGGCAGATTTTAGTAAGTGTGACTCTGTACAGTTGGAAATGTTGTTTTATTTATCTAGCAAAGATATTTTGTAACTTTCTAGTATTCCAAACTATGTGGCACTGAGATGAGTTATGCATTCACAAATCTCAGGTTCACCTTAAATTTCTTGCAAATGGCAAAGCATATTAGGCAGCAATTTACTTGGAATAATACCATGAAGAATATTGTAACAGCATCACCTATATATTTTCCCAATTCACACTATGAAAAATACATCTATTACAAAAAGTAGTATACAGTGGGTGGGTACAATCCTATACCCTGAGGATCCCCGCACATGCGCACGGTTTACACAGAGCACTATGGCCCTTTTAACAGGAGCTGCGGTCTGTGGGGGATGGGTGGAGGCGGCAGATGTGCGGTGTGTGAGTGGCCCTATGACCCATCATACAGATACCCACCCACCACCACCCATCTTCATGCACAGAGGCATCTCCATTGCCTCCAGTGCCTCAGTGTGTGGGGAATCAGTGGAGATGGTTGGAGGTGGGTGGAGCGCAGAAGCATGCACTCCTACCCACCAGCTGCAGTGGTCAGATGGACGCCAGCCCCCACCCCCACGCAGTTGCACACGAGAGGAGGTGTCCATGTAAAAATGTCCTATGTGCCAGCAATTAGGGATTTGTGAACACGGTTTGGAAGTACGTAGTTCGGCCCGAACTCGGCCTGTTCAGATGACCGAACTGAATTTCTGAACCAAACGCTCGAACTTCTGAACAGTTCAGAAAAATTCGGATGAGTTCAGGGGTGGGAGAAACATGACTTTGGGCAGGAAAAACATGTCTGGGAGGGGGAGGCAGCTGAGGAGCAGATTTTCTGGCACCAGGGGTGGACACCAGGGGTGGTTTCAGGGCCAAAAATACCGATACTGAAAAAATTTCAGTTTCGGTTTCAGTACCGATAGCACTTTTTTGAATATTCGGCCGAACCGAACTCCACTGAACCAAACAGCTGAACCCAAACTCTGGTTTCGAACCGAACAACCAAACGTCCGAACATCCGAATGGCGTTCTGTTTGCCCATCCCTTCTGGCAATGTGAATTCGCACAGGTTCTGTGTGGCTCCACACGTGCATGGCTCCACATAGGATCTGCGGGGCATAGTCACCCAGTTACATTATTATCAATCTTTTCCCTAAAAGGGCAGGGCATGATTTTCTTGTTTTGCATTCTAAAATGAGATTAAAGACCAAAGCTGTAATCTTAAATGCTTAGTTGTCAAGAAACTAATTTGTCATGTAAATCTGCTTACAGAAGCCATACTGGCTTTAGAATTATCAAAACCTCCCCTTCTTTGCTTGGTCAATACAATTTTAATGCCTGTTCAATACCTTTGGTCAATTTAGTGGAAAAGAACAGTACAGCCAAGCTTCAAGGACCGTATAAATGTGGTGCTTTTTGAAAACATTAGTACCTAAGTGAAATGTTTGATTCACAACCACCTGTCTCTTATCTCATTGTTCTTGGATGTAGTATACCATAGATGACTGATTACACGTACTGTGCTGCATGCAGTTTTCACTTGTTTTATTTTATTTTTTAAAAAAACAATAAACATGTTTCTGTTATATCACTAAACTGCCATATTTTATTTTATTTTTGCTTGGAAAGACTTATTTAAATAGAGAAACGGATGCAATCAAATATATACATGGCTGCCCCCAACCCAAAATATCTCAGTATAATTGATAGGAAAGAATTTTGTTTTTTGAACATACTGGAGGTGTAACTAATTAGGCATTGTTTTAAATATGTGCATCAGGCCTGAGTCATGTTGCTGCAGCTTTTATAATTTCATGCAAATAATAAGCTTTGAAGCTGAAGTAGGAGTGAAAGTTCTGTCAGTTAGAATACAAGCAACTGAATCTTTTTTTCCTTCTTTTTCTTTTTCTATCTACTGCCTCCAACTTTCCTCTTATAGGATTGGATCCATCTCCTTTTAAAACCAATGGAAAGTCTTTCAATGGGAGCTGGCTTGGACCCCAAGCTTTCTGACTTGAAAGAGACCTAAGAATTATTTAGGCTTCTGCTGGAATGATTAGATCAGAATGTGTTTCCCCTGTTCTGCAAATGATATTTAACTGTCAGAAACAAAGACCTTTAAGAGATCTCTGAAATCCCTATGACACATATGTTTATTTTTATAGCATGAGAAAAGTTCAAAATTCATCCGACTCAGTTAGATATTTACTCAGTGGAAGGTCTCAGAAGGCAAAAACAGTATTCTTTTTTTTTTTTTTTAAATGTACATGATTTTTTCAAAACTTTTTTAAAATTTCGTATTCACTTCTTTCTTTTCATACTCGGTAATTATGAATTTTACCCGCGTTCTGTTCTAGGAGCAAATTATAACACTACATTATTCTAGTCTAAGGGAAAATATTTACTAAATAAAACTATTTCTAGATGTTCTATGTCTATGAATGCAACTTTTTGAAAATGGTAATCCACTCACCTATCAATAGCTGTCTGGGCATGATTCAAGGTGCTGATTCTGCCCTATAAAGGCCAAAATGACTTTGACACAAAATATCTGAAAAAACACCTCATCCCTCATGTCCTGTCACTGGCTGTAATCCCATACCCCCCTCCACATGGCACAATCCCTGATAATGGGGGTGCACAAAACTCCCATGCGGGATCCGCGTGCACAGGGCATGGGATTGGCCTCACTGCCTCTGATGTCAGTTGGGAACACCTTCTTACAGGTATCATCTGCCTGCCAAGTTCTCATGAACAATAAGTGCATATAAACAGGTGTTTTTGGTGGCTACCCCACAAGGATGGAACTCCCTCCCCTTTTAAATTAATCTAAGCCCAAGCCTGCTCATCTTCTGGAAGTGATGAAAGACCTTTATGTTTGACCAGGAGTTTGGCAGGCAAGAATAGAATTGGGTTGGGTTGGCTGGGGAGGGGCAATTTGTATGTATTTTAAAGTGTTTACTGTTTTCTATGTTGTAAACTTCCCTGGGGTTTAGGGAAAGGGAGGGTGTAATTGATTGGGTGAGGGCCCTTTAAAGTGCTTTGTACATTGCCTTGGCCCCACCATCTCCAGAGTCTATAAGAGCTTATCACTGTGGAGACTTTGCCAGTCAGTCTCTGGCTCGAAGCGAACAAAGTTGCCAGAGAGCACTATGCGCTGGTAGCTCTCCAAGGTACTGACTGGGGAAACAAGCCAGGGTTCAGGAATAAAGGTTCAGGTCACTTTGTATATACTGCCACAGTAACTGTTGAGGAATAAAAATTGCAACAGGGGATGGATATTGGCATGAGACTGTGGTTTTTCTTGAACATATTCTGCTGTGGTTCCCTAAGAGAGCAGAGTCGCTCTTCCACAGCAGGGTATACATTTCAATAATAAATTAACTAGATAAATAAAGATTGCAGAAGGAAAAGGGAATTTTTTGTAATATAAAAAGGATTTTGCATTTCATTGTCTTATTGGAAATATAGAAAAGTTATTTGAATGAAATGGCAAACTAATAGGAAATATAAAGGACGAAGAGAAGACATACAAGTGAATAAATGTGTTCACCTTCATTTCCATAAACCAGAGATTTCCAATGTCTTCCCCAAATTTTGATTCTTAAATATAATTCTCTAACCCCCCGGATAGCAACAGAGGATGATGTTAACTAATGAGTTGCTAGCCCGCAGCAGTTTGTGTTCAGCCCATGCAGCCTCCACTCACATGTTTTGCGTGTCCAGCCTAATAAACAGGCATGTGCCTTTTATGTGCTTCTGGGAAACCCTCAATGGGCATTTTTACACACACATTAATGTTCCAGATTTTTCAATCTTCTGGGTTTATAAGTCCACAAGTAAGTTCCAGATTCATTTTTCACACACACACTGCCCTGAGGCAGTTCCTGGATGCATTCTTCACACAAACACTGCCCTGAGTCAGTCTAAAGTAGCCACAACTGTAGAAGTGACAGGCTGCCATGGAAACCAAGTGACCACAACTGCCTGGAGCAAAGCAGTTTACCAGGGGAAACCTTTTAGACACAAAAGTTCTGGGAGAAGTTCTATGCAGAAGTTCAAAGATCTGGATGTTTAAGATCTGGGTGAGTGATTTAGATGCACAGAAATTTCCGGATGTAACAGCAAACATTCAGGAGAAATGTTTGTGTAAAAACAGCACCAGTGAGAGAGTAAGTGGGGAAAGGGGCAAGTGGTTGCTCTTGGAAACCTGGATTTCTCCCCGCAACTCTGTGGTACTAACGGACCTGTACATGTGGAGGCTGTGCTCGCAACCTGATTGACAGGACATGGACAAGTGGGTGTTGCATGTTAGATCTCATTCGCCCACATTGCAGGCTCCATGTTCTCTAAGCCCATGCCGTGAGTAAGGTCTGGGGGTCTGATGGGTGGTGGTGGCTCAATGTCCGGTGGGGGTAAACATCTAATAAATGTGAAGTTGGACACCCAACTGGTGTGGGCAAATGTGGGCTAATGTCTTATTTGTTAACATCCAAAGACATAAAATTATATCAGACAGCAATCAAGAAGATTGAGACTGTATTTAAAAATGGCGTGACTTCACCATGATTACCAACCCATGGTTGGGGAATCTGCCATAAACTAACTGAAATAGGATGGTCTGCTTAGTGGGACTGTATACTGCACTGGCAGCTATATTCACTGGATATGTTGGGAACTATATTCACTAGAAACTGTAAGGCTACCAGAACCTAAGACTGTGAGAATGCCCAGTGGAGAGTTTTACAGCCCATTGAGAATAAGTGCCCAGGCATGCTCAGCTGAAGACCTGAGCATTCTGTAAAAGGTCTCAGTAGGAGGCTTGAACTGAGCGTGCCCATGACCTATATAAGGGCCCTACTCAGCTAACCAGTAGCAGTGTGGATTTCATTTTTGTTTTTATAATAACAATAATGAAATTAGCATTTTCATTATTGTTTTTTTAATAATGATAATGAAAAGAATAATTATGAAATAATAATGAAATTTCACATTCTTTCTTATATTGTTATTTCCTGACCTTGGGACACAAATCTTAGACTGTATCTTTTTTTGTATGTTTCCTATTTGAACAATGTTTGGGTGGATTTTACCATGCACATAAGAAAATATACTTTCCAGATTACAGAAGGATTGAATGATGTGTCCAGATTCTATAAGCATTCTAGTTTGTAATGAATTTCTGGCTGTAAAGTTCTTTCTGTATATCCAATTTGGATGTGCCTTGGACAGATTATATGCAGAATACAGGAAATCTTCTGTGATAGGATTCAGAAAGATTGGAGAACAGGTCCTAATTTTATAAGGGATTTCCATTTTGTGGTTTGTGCACACATATTCAGCTGTAGAAACATTGTTGTCAATTCAATATGGATTAAATTTGGACTCATTATATCCGTCATGCAAGGGATCATCCCTTCTGAATTTCAGAAAGATTGGATAACAGGCACCAATTTTCTAAGCAATTGAACATTTGTGATTTTAACAGAGGTTTCGCAAATACAAATCCTTAAAAGTTGGGGGCAAAAATGAAAATGTCAGAACATAAGAGGGACTTCAGGTAGCATTGTATAGGGGAGAGGAAAGCAGCACAGCAATAAAGAGGCATTATTTACACATCCAGGCTGACCAACTGGCATCCCAAACACACCCTGCAGCACTGTAGCAGTCGACATAAGAGAATCTCTTATTAACTCTATCCTGAGCAGATGCCTCCAACTTCCTAGTAACAAGCAGGAGGTCTTGGGGTGGGCACAGCACAGAATGAGGATACATGATTGACATTTCTGCCAGTCAATTGGCATCACTAACTTGTACTGCTGTGACAAACATAAGAGAATCTCTGGTATAGGCTCATTCTCTGGAGATGCTGCCCAGTCTTCCAACTTTCCAGTACCCAATAACTGTAATTAGGAAGGCTTGGGGGAGCAAATATAAGCTTCTGCCATGCTGCACAGCCTCCACTATAACTAGCTCTTGTGTGACTCATAGGCTGGCTCAGTGCTCTGTGTGTATGACTGTGTGTGCTGTTGTCTTCAGCTTCACTGAAAGTGCTCAAAAATCAGAACTCTGCACCTTCTCTCCTTCACATATGCCCCCACAGACTTTGGGCGGCCAATGACTAAAGCATGTGCCAGTGCCTCTGGCACCTGCTCCGTCTCTGCTCTGCCCACTGCCTCCTGTCTTCTCTGCAAGTGCTCCAAGGGGTCCAAGATATCCAAACATCTTGAAAACTGGATAATAAATGAAGAAGTTACAGCCAGAAAACCAATTCCCACTGAAACCAATGGAAAACAAAAACTGAACTGAAAAATGAAATTATCAGTAATAAAAATGAGAAAATGAAGATGCCTAATAATGAAAAATAATGGAAAAAATGGGTACCAGTGATGGCCATAGGAGCAGAATGTACCTTCTGAAGCTCATGAGAAACCTGCAGTCAAATCATAACCCATGCCAAGCTGAGGAGGACCAGCAGAGACAGACACCAGAATCAGATGTGAGCCACCCAAAATCTTAGAGACTTGTTAACTTACCTGAGCTTAGAACTATGACTAAGGGCCTTTGCCTTATGAGACATATTGGGACTACTTGCACTACTGGTGGCATAGGTCTGGCTAGAGGGGAGGCTAGAGGCCAGAACCAGAGACCCCACTGCTGGTGAGGGCTCTGGAGGGACTGTGTAAACCCCAGATCAGCACCCCGAACACAGGGGCTTTATCTATTGCTGGAGCATTGCATGACCAGGGGGGAGGTTGTTAATTCCCTTAGTGTTTTCACAGTGCCCCGAAGTTTTTAAGGACCCCCTTTCACATCATCTTTTCTACTTTTCACTATCTACATTTCTTTCTATTCCTTCTTTGTAAATGGACCCATTTCCAAGTGTTTCTTGAGGACATTTCATATTCTCTGCTTTAGTCACTACTTAGTCACTGATGAGTGAAGACAAGAACAAATTCTCTCTTTAAAGCTAGTTTTCTTTTCTTGTTGTTTATTTTTATTTTAAAAAACAATAACTGCACATGTGCAAAATGGCCACCTGATCATTCTGCACATGTGCCTTTTCCAAAATGGCACCATCAGCGTTGGTTTACTAACATGAACAGCCCATCATTCATTTTAGTAATTTAAGAAACAAAAGCCAATTGCACACCCCTAGTCAGCACAAAGAATGTATAGGAGCAAGAAAACAGACCATGCTATGTTAAAAGCAGGTGCTAAGCAAAATAGATGTGAGACACCAGCACTGAGCTGGCATTTCTATTGTTTTGGAGCAGTGTCTGGCTCTTCCACACTACTGCTACACCGAACCCTCGGCCCTACCTTTCCCTACCATGGCTGAAGACTCCATGCTGCTGGCTAGACCACACCTCTCTAGTATTGCAGATTGTCTGCATTTCCAAGTAAAAGGCCATACAGTAGACTTATGAAGCTGAGTGCAACAGTATAGTTTGTTTCTGTTCTCCACCTTCCTATCTCAAACCTTTTTCTTGGCTCCTTACTGATCAGCCTAGTATTTTCTCCTTGCTCTTCCACCCTTGTTCCTCACCTTGACTCTTACTCTCAGACCTGACCTTACCCCATTTCCTGTCTTGAACATCACCTTGTCTCCATTCCATCACTATCTGGCTTGTTCCTCTGCCTGCCTTCCCTGGACCTTCCCTCCCCAGGACTGACTCCCCAGTTCTGATCTTTGGCAACAGTTTCCCAACCTCAATTCAGAATGATAGGTGAAAACGTACAAGACAGCGGCCAGCTGAATCCTCTGCCCACCCCATGGAACGGCAATGCAGCCTCCACCCATTGGGCTGGCATGGGGACCAGAACACACATGCAGCCTCCTGTGCAGCTGCCACACTGCCCCAACACCCCAGGTTGAGCTGAAGATAGGGCTGAAGCGAGGGGGAAAAAGAATTCTGGTGAATAATTTATGAGAATTGAGGGGGGGGGGGGAGAACTTGGGTGTTGTCGCCCCCCCTCAAGTTCTCATGAATTACTCTAGGGGTCAGGGTTACATGTGAGGGGGGCTGCCATGGGGGCCAGAAGCGAGCAGGGGGCAAAGATGAGCCCTACAGGCACCTCTGGCACCCATCTGGCCTCCCCTCCTTGGGGGAAGAGAAAGTTCAGGCGGGGTCAGGAGTGGGGATCTGGGGACCTGGTGGGGGTCAGGCAAGGGTTTACTCATTGTCTGGGCAGGAGGGTCAAGATCCTTCAGCTGTACTCTGCTCTGCTCTGCACCACACTGGGCCTCTTCCTAGATTTGCAGTTTAAAAGGAGAAGAAAAAAAAACTTGAGGATGCTCAGAATAGTTGCTTAGCCCTGGCTGTCCTTTTCAAAGATGGCATCCGCAGGCCTGAACAGCTCTTCTGCTTGACCCTGCAGACTTCATCTTTGGAAAGGTCCAAATCTGTTGGTTTGCCTCCAATGTGGTTCAGATTATATCTTTTATTGGATCAACTGTTGTTGGTAGAAATAAGCAAGCTTTCGGGCCACACAGGGCCCTTCCTCAAGCATGTAGCATAGCCAATAGAAATATATAAACTGAGCAAATGTAGAGTAGGTATATCTATGAGGGCATGGAATGGGTGGGAGTGGATGGAACAAGTTGGAGAGGGGGAAAGAGAGAGAGAGAGAGATGTGTCAGACATTTCAAAACAGCTGTAAGATTATATATTAGTGTAGGGGACAAAATAAGAAACAACAGGTAGTGTTAAACACACATAGAGAGCAGACATACATGTTGGGGGATAGAGTGGGAAACAGCTTCTCAGGAAAAGGGAATATGCATATCAAAGGAAATGGGTTAACAGTAACACAAAGGTTGAGAATTCACCTAACAGGGTCAGTTACACTCAGGGACACAAAGTGGTTAGAATGATCAGTAGGAACTTGATGCAGAGGATAACCTAGCCTAGAAAGTTTGTGGCCTTTCAGACATCAACATATGTCATAAATGTAAAGAAATTAAAGATGAAAAAGGCATACAGTATGAGATCATATCTCTCATTTAATGCAGGAGTGCTCTTTGCAGTAGAAGCATGAAGCATTTTCTACTGCTAGTTTTAAATATTTCAATTATATAGGACAAATCAGAATTGTTTGTAACATTTTGAATGCGGTGTGATACTGTTGCTTTGAATGCATTCAGTAGCAGAGATGTCTAAAATCTTCTTAATAATAAACAGGCTTAGTCAAAACATGTTTGTTTTTAAATATTTCATTATTTAATGAAATAATTTAAGCCAAATTCCATAGAAAATATCATTACAACACTCAGCTTTGTGTGTTTGTGAGGAAGGAGGGGGTGAATGGAAGACAAATTCAGGACAATTTTTTTTCCAAAGTTGTCTGCACTTGAAGAATAGCATTGTCTTTCAGAGAGTGCTAAACAATTCGGAACAGTTTCCACTTAAATCCAGAATGCTAGATCTAAACTTGTCATTTAAAAATAAAAATAAAATAAAATAAAAATTCTAAAAAAAACTGTATAAAAGGATTATTTTGCTCTAAAAGCCATAGCACAACAAATTAGCCATGCTATGGTTATAGTGAAAAGGTAAGTACATTGAAGCATATTTAAGTAACTCTATGTGGGGCTAACCGTGGTGACGGTTCGGAGGCTGCAGCTGGTGCAGAATGTGGAGGCCTGCCTTCTTACTGAGACAGGCCACCGTGAACACATTACACCAATGCTCCATTCTCTGCACTGGCTGCCTATAGCTTTCTGGGCCTGATTCAAGGTGTTGGTGCTTACCTCTATACAGCCTAGGCCCAACCTATTGTGGGACCGCCTCACTCCCTGGGCTCTGGATCAGCCCCTGCAGTCAACCGGGAGCGCCATCCTTGAAGTCCCCCAGGTATCCCAGGGAGCAACCATGGAGAGGGTGTTCTCTTCTCAGTAGCTGCGCCTAGGCTGTGGAACTCCCTCCCGTTAGAGGCCTGGGTGGCCCCTGACTTCTCCTCCTTTCAATGACAATGCAAGATCTGGCTGTTCTCTCAGGATTTTGGTGAGGTAGATGGGCAATAGGAGAGGGAATGAGGGTTAGAGAGTTTGGTTTTGTGTATATTTTTGTCTTTGACTTCCCCCAATTTGTATTAGTATGGTTTTAATCTATTTTTCCAATATATTGTATTTATATTATTGTTTTTATATGATGGGTTCAATCCAAGAGGCCACATACGTGGCCTGCCAGCCCACTGCTCAGCCAGATGGTGGGAACACATGTGTGCATGCGCCCCCCCCGTGCAGCAAGCTACTGGAGGCAACTGGGTGCCCCTGCAGTATGACCCCCCCCCCGAGACCACACACCCCACAGACAGGGGGATGGAGCAGGAACGGCTCCGGCTCCATCCCCTGAGCTTTAAGGTGTGTGGGTTCGGGAGGGATGCATCAGCAGGGGTGCCCCATTGCTCCCAGCAACTTGATTCATGGGGGGTGCACGTATGCAGATGTGCGCCAGCGTTGGCTATCTGCTCCCGGCTTAGGCACAGTTCATCATAGAGTGTAGGATGGCACCCTTTATGTTTTGAACTGCTAGCTGCCCCGAGCTGCCTTGACAGGAGGGGTGGGATATAAGTTTTTTATATAAATATATAAAAAATATATAGCAAATCTCAGCAAGTACAGTTTTTGATGCTGAGAATCATATTTGGCTTTCATCGTGATAAAACATGTGATTTGCCATCACAATGAATACATTTTGCCCTATTTTCTTGCATTAAAATATGTAGAATTAAAACAACTGCTTCAGAAAGCAGGGAAAGGGCCTGTTGTGGGGGTGGGGGGAAGTTTGCTTTATCTGAAAGGAGAAATAGGGGTCAGATGCTCAATTTACATAAATTGGCATGGCTTCACTTCTATTGAAAGTGCCTATTTCGACCTGCTAGGATTAGGCCCCAAGCCACCATGGCAGCTTTGATACTGGGGTAAATTGGGGACTGCCCCCTTGGAGAAAAAATGAGGTGCATAATATGTTGATACTCATCATGTTTATCAATTATAGTTTTAAAGTCCACAGTCGGCTGTTGCCATTGTCATAAATGAATAGTGCAGTTTCCACTACTAGATTCTAGAATGAGCAGAAATAGGATTTGATTGAACAGCTTGTCAGCTCTAACAAAAGGACTGAAGGATGCTTCTACAAGTGATATTAATAAATAAGCAGATAAACAACAAAGGTAAGTTGTAGTGTATTACCTACAATTTTGACCTGAAGTCATACTAAACCTACTTCTTATAAAAAAATCATCCACTGGCACATGTTTATGCAAGGACTAGCAAGACTGTTACCAATCCTGAAAGGCTGCATAGGAGTAACTATGATTAAAGCTGACACCCAACTTTTCCTTTCAGCCATGTACTGATACTGAGTTGACCTTACCACAGTGTTTATGCATCCCCTGTTGAATTCACACTGCTAATAAAGGTTTGAGAGATTATTAATGGTGGTGACTGTGTATTTTCATCCTGAAACTCTATCTGAAATATGCTGTAACCTTCACAGATTCATATTCTTTGCATAGAATAGAAGAGGGTTGGAAAAATAATGTGATCCTTACCTTTCTCAATACTACTATCATTTTGTCCATTCCAAGATGTCACTCTCTGGTTATTATTATTCCGGGTTAAGCAGTAATAAAGTTAGCATTTTACACTCTTAGATTTCTCTGGAATATTAAGAATAAAAAGAATATTATTGTACTTGCTTATTTTCCAGGTTTACTGTGCATGTGTGGTTATGTTTTTCTCCCAACCTAAAAATAAAAGGCTGTCAGTCATTGTTCGCTTGTTTTTATTTTTGACCAACAAAAGCTTGTGAAAAAGCAGTGCAAAATCCTACCTACATTTTATGAAAGGAAACACTAAACAATAATTGGATTCATTTAAGAATCCTTAGTCTTCAGTTATAAAAGAAGGTACATTCACTGGGGCTTTTCCCATGCCCCTCAGAACCTACATGCAGCCACGTGGGGACCATGTGCATCCAATTGCCGGCACATTGTGCTGTGTGGAAACCATGTGCATGTGTGTGGACAGTGGGTGCGTGAAGGATCCTCAGGGCATGGATTCGGCCCAGAGTCCCAAATGAAAGATATGCATAGCCTGGACCGGCCAGAATACAAGTCATGAAAGGCTAAGGCCCTCGAAGCTGGTAAAAGTCCCTTGAGAGATAACACTTTGGGAAGGGCATGGCGGGGAGCATATAAGGATTATTGGTTCAGATTAGGGGTGTGCAAAAGGGAATACATTAGTTTTCATTATTAACTTCATTTTCGTTAGTAAAAATCCATCTGTTTTCATTTTAGTTTGAAAACACATTCATTTTCATTTTACATTTGTATAAAATGTATTTGAAAATAAAAATTAAAAATTAATTGTGAACATGCAAAATGGCTGCCAGATTATTCTGCACATCCACGCTCTTTTTCAAAAAGGGCAGCAGCGGCAGCATACCACTCATTTTGGGAAAGGGCAGCCAGTCTGAAAATGTGCAGTGGCCATTTTGCCCATGTGCAGACCAGCTGCCCTTTTTCAAAGTGGTGGAAACACTGCAGCCACCATTTTGGAAAAGGGTGCACATGCGCAGAACAGTCCAGTGATCATTCTTGTGCATGCACAATGATTTTTTTGTAAAATTTTTCATTTAAAAAAACAAAACAAATGAAAGCAAACAAATTTTTGCTTATTCGTTTGTTTTCAGGTATTTTGTTACTACAACAAATGGGTCTCCATTTGTTTTAATAACTTAAAAAATGAAAATGAATTCAGTAATAATTTTTATTAGTTTTACTCTTTTTTAATATATTCCCCCCACTAAGCACCCTGTGCGCGGCGGGGGATATTGTGTCCCCCTCTTGGGGGATGGGGCATGGGGTCTTGGGGGAAGGCGGATTTCCCGCTGGTCCTGGGAGCAGGGTTGAGCTGGCGGCAGCATTGCAAGCTGCAATCCGCTCGGGATTGCAGTTTGCAAGGCAGAGGCAGTGGTACAAAGAGTGCACCTTTCTGATTGGCTCGTTGAAACCACATGGTGTTTAGCACACCGCGCAGCCCTTGATTCGGTTGGCGGCGCGCTAACGAAGATGACATGCGGTGGAGCTTCTTGCAGGCCAGGAGAGAAGCTTTTCCCACCCCCACCCCCATGATGGGATGTTGAAGGGCGTGCAAGGGGAAATGGCGCATGGCTCAGGCCTTTGGGCCCAGGGAGCAGAGGCTCCCCTCTCCGGTACTCCACTCCCCCCCCAAGTTACCTAGGCGAGGCAAAGCTTGCCGGTGGCTAGTGGAGAGCTTCACAGGGAAGTAATTGTAGGGTTGTTGGGTGCTGGGGGTTCAGGAGGGTGTGTGTTACTGCAAAAAAAGGGGGGGAGGAACCAGGATCAGGCTGGTCTGGGCCCGTGAGGTGCTGGGGTTTGCAAAGTGTTGGGTGCTGGGGTCCAGGAGTGTGTGGTTACTGCAAAAAAAGAGGGGGAAGACACAGGATCAGGCAGGTCTGTGCTTAAAGGGGCAGCGCAGAATGGGAAGGGAAAAGGGAACTGGGGGGGGAACCTTGAGAGGCAGGAGGGGGGAGGGGGAGGGGGAGAGGCAGAGGAACTGCATTGGACCCTCCTCCACCAGGTCAGTTGGGGGTTTTGGGCCCCGACCAAGGCCCTCCAATGACTGGGATCGGCGTTGGCCTCCTTGTGTGGGAAAGGGGGGCTGAAGAAGGGATTGGAACAGCATCACTGGGTGATTTTCTGGGGCACACTGGGGATGTCGTTCAGCCAGGTGGCTTTGTGCTCACGGGTGGTGCTAACAGGGTAATGGAGTCCAGGTCCCAAGGCCAGGTTTTTGCAGCAGAGGCTGCTGTTCAGTCAAGTGGTTTTGCACCCACTGGTGGTGCTCTCCCATCAATGCTGTCCAGGCCCCAGGGCCAAGTGCTGCCAGGGGAGGAGTGCCAGGATGGTCAAGGGCAAGCATTATTGCAGGCGCTTGAGGCTAGAATGAGGACATGGGAAGAAGTTATGGGAAGATTGGCGGAGGTTGGTGTGTCGTGTGCTGCCCCAGTGCATGATTTTGGGATGGGGGCAGTTGGGGCTGTGAATAATTCCGATTCTGTCTTGTCCCTGCCTACCATGAGTGGAGGAGGCGCACTAGCACCGGCAGTGTCTGGCGGGGTCATGGGAGGAAGTAGCCAGGGGGTCAAGGAGCTGGCAAGGAAAGTGGACTGCATGGAACAACAGATAGCCAGGATCGCAGCATTGCTTGAGACTGGGGGCCGGGCCATGACGGCGAGTGGGCCTCCTGTCACATCGGCCCAGGTTGGGTTGCCTGTGCAGGTGGTTACGAGTGTGCCAGAGGGTGAGTATGTTGGGCTGAACAAGTTGGGGGTAGACAGCTGCGTAGGTGTTGGGGGCTCCCAATTACAGGGAGTGAGTGGGGAGGCCACGGTACCCCCCGTTGCCAGCCAGGTCTCACCCTCACAAGTGGAGGGGACCGCTGGCAGGGTAACAGGAGCACCGGCCCATCAGCAAGCACCAGGGGTTTCAACTGTAGGGCAGAGTAGTTTGGGTCAATTGCTGTTAGAGGGAATCGCTCGTTATGTAGTTGAAGGGTTTCATTGTGGTTTTGAGATTCCGTTTCAAAGGGGTTCACGAACACATGTCCGTGTGAAACTTGAAGTCAGTGGTAGGTTTGGAGGAAGTGGTTGAGAGGAAGATAGAGAATGAAGTTTTGGAGGGCAGGGTCACCGGCCCGTTTAAGAGTTTGCCTATGGACAATTTCAGAATATCACCACTGGGTCTTGTTCCTAAGAAGGTCCCTGGGGAATACAGACTCATTCACCATTTGTCACACCCCAGAGGGTCATCTGTGAATGACGCTATCCCACATTAAATCTGCACGGTGCACTACGCTTTGTTCAGTGTTGCGGTAGAGCTGGTTCGTGAATGCGGGAGGGGTGCACTCATGGCAAAGTGTGACATCAAGTCTGCATTTCGCCTTTTGCCAGTCCACCCTAAGGATTTTGATCTGCTTGGGTTTTCATTTGAGGGGCAGTTTTATTATGACAAGGCTATGCCCATGGGATGTTCCATCTCATGTGCGGCCTTCGAGAAATTTAGCACTGCACTGGAGGATTGTGAAGCGTAGAGCACAGGCTGGTCATGTGACACATTATTTAGATGATTATTTGTTCATTGGGAAAGCCGGGTCTCTGGAGTGTGGCGACCTGTTGGGGTTGTTTAGGGAAGTTGCAAATTTGGTTGGGGTGCTTTTAGCAGAGAAAAAGACCGAGGGACCTGCATCAGTGATGACATATTTAGGCATAGAATTAGACTTGGTTAGAGAATTGTCTCGACTCCCCGAGGCTAAGCTTATTGACTTGCAGATCGAGTTACAGTCGTGTATTGCAGCTAGTAAAGTGACTTTAAGAGCGCTGCAGTCATTACTCGGTAAGTTAAATTTTGCTTGCCATGTGGTGGCTCCAGGTCGGGCTTTCTTATCGTGTTTATATACTAAGACAACTACAGTATCATTGCCTCACCATCACATTCGGGTAACAAGGGAAATGCGGGCGGATTCGGATGTTTGGTTAGAGTTTTTAAGGAAACACAATGGGGTCTGTTTGACCACGCTTCCATGCTTTTTGTTGGTTCCCAGTGGGGGTCTGTTTGACCACGCTTCCCGGGATATTCCCCCGGCTAGCCCGGGAAGCGTGGTTGAAATTGACCCCATGTGGGTATTGAGCATGATGAACATCTGGTGCGCACTGAACAGACGTTCAGGGCTCTTTGGCCCCGCCGCGGGATTGAGCGTGGTTCACTGTGGTTCAGCGTGATCTCGTAACGTCTGAAAATACCCATAGTTTGAGTGTTAAGTTATATCATCTCATCACCCCCTTTGTTATTCACCCAAGTTAATTCTGTATAATTCTGATCAGTATTTAATTGGCATTCTAAAGAAAACAGGTTTCATTAATTGGATATTCTAATTTGGTTCACAATTTGGCATGGAAAAGATTTGAGTTAGGGTAATTGGTTCTCAATTCTATCCACCGTTCTACGTGGTTGTTAATTGGATTGAATTGGCTTAATTGGTCTCTTGTTCTCTTAACAGGTTATTAATCAAGTTTCATTTAATAAAACAGCTGCGGCCAGTTTTACCCATATCCTTTGTGTCTGTGCCTTATTCCTAGTGCAATGGCAAATTAATTTTTACCATTTAAAAAATATATTCTGTCCTAGAAAATCAACTTCCGGCCTTATATTTTTTTATTTATGTACTGATTTTTTTGGTTTTCTAATCTGATATACTTACCAAAAAATCGGTACTGGAAGTTACTGTTTTTAAAGCTATTTGGGTACCCGATAGGTACCCAGAAAAGTCATCAGCTACTCAGTGCGGTACCCAAAAATGTGGGTGTTACACACGGCTGCTAAATTTAGAATCATTTCAGTTTTACAAAGACCAAAGATAGATGTTTGTAAGAAATGAAGAAACTCTGCTTCAATTTAAAAAATAAATATATATATATTTTCAGATGCTGAATTTTGTTTTAAAAAGCTAGGGCTATTCTAATAGCTTACATTTTTAAAACAAAACAAGTTTTATTTTAAGTTTCTCCTGAGGTCCCTCCACCTCCTCCCTCTTTATGTTCTATGGTTCCCAAGATAAGTTTTTCTGCTCTAAGGGAAACATCTCTAAGTCCTATGACTCCTAACATATGTATTTTTTTTCCCCTTCTAAGGGACAATTTTGACACAATCCTAACTAGAGTTTGTGCTAAAACATGGCTAGAATATTGTATTAATGTTTCAGAATTATCATTTATAACATAATTGAGGAGACTTTTCAACAAGGTTTTGAGGAATGAAAATTAATTATGCTTATTAATTAATCATAATTTTGAATTATACTGATTACTACAAAGATACACTTGCTTTCTTTTCTAAGATGTTGACTTAACACCACTAGGTTAAGGTAAGCTACTACCGATGTATATTCTGATAATGAAAGGAAAATTTCTGATCATGGACCTGATCCCAAGCTTGCTAAATTCCCTGGGAATCTTTTATAGTTGTTGGATACATCCTTATAAGTGAAACTCCCTTATTGTTCTATTCTAATGCAAACTCTCCATGTACATTGTAGTAAATGTCCAACCTGGCCACTTTCATCCATGCTTTCATTACCTCAAGACTAGAGTATTGTAACGTGCTGTACGTGAGACTACCCAGGGTGACAGTCCGGAGACAGCAGCTGGTGTAGAATGCAGCAGCCCACCTCCTTACAGGAGCAGGATGCCATGAACACATTACACTGGTGCTCTGCTCCCTGCACTGGCTGCCTATATGCTTCCCGTCCGATTCAAGGTGTTGGTGTTGACCTATAAAGCCCTAAATGGTTTGGCCCAACCTACCTGCAGGACCTCCTCACTCCCTGGCCTCTGGAGCAGTTGCTGTTGTTAGCCACCTCAGGCCACTGTGAGTAGAAGAGGCAGGATACAAATATTTTAATTAATAAATAAACAAATTAAATAAATAAATGGAGAAATTATGCGATTCCACAAGTGTGGAAGATTGCAGTTGCAAATTTCAAAGCAAGGTGTCTGTAAAGAAGTTTCTTAATTGGAGAGGATATTCCTCAATCATCTGCATGGGTGTGGTGATTGTTTGAAGACAAAGAGAAAATAAAACAATAATTGACCTCCATTCAAGAGTTTGGAACAAGAGTTTTCTTAGGCATGGAAGTCAACTATAGAGAATTGTAAAATAAATGGGGTCAAAGAACAATCAAATTATAGAGGCACAGTTGGCTTTATAGTTTTTTTTATTTATTTATTTATTTATTTAAGAATTACTACCCCGCCCCTCCTGCCATGCAGCTCGGGGAGGCTTACAATATCAAAACATACAATAAATTTTTTTAAAAATTATAAAAATACCATATTAAAATATTAAACAGGGCAAAAAATCAATGTACAAATAGGTGGGGGAACTAAAACATTCCCCTACCCCTCCCTCCCAAAGGCCTGGGCGAACAGCCAGGTCTTACAACTACGCCGGAATGTTAATAGGCTGGGCGCCAGG
>QEPC01015343.1:184798-202091 GCA_003113815.1 Sphenodon punctatus | reverse complement strand
GGCATTATCGGATACCGGATTTACCGGCACGCACGCCCCTAGTAAATTGTATGTTAAGGCAACTTTATTAACTATTTAATTAGACAAAATTAGACAAAATTATCGAATTAAAGTAGACAAAAAAACCTTCAGTTTAAGAAAGTTGTTAAAGCAGCATTACAAATTATACTAAAATGTTAACATGATAATAGATTGTAAGTTAAGGCAACTTTGTTAAATATTAGACCAATATATACATTTTTATTTTCTCATTCATTAATAATAAAAAATTATGACTTAACTGAAATTAATCTGCATATGTGTGGTATGGTGATTGAACAATACTTATACTTGATGAGGAATATATACAGCTGCAATCCCTTGCCCTACCCTGTTCTATGGATCAATTCTCACACATTCTTTTGCTGAAAAAAACCCTGTCAGACAGAGGCTGGCCTGCCAACCCACTCACAAAGCCCAGTGCAGAGATTTTCCTTCCAATAGTATCGATAGTCGCATCCCTTCACCTAAGTGCAAGCACAAACTGCAGCATCTGGGCATCATAAATGGAAATGCCTGTATCCCTTCCTTGCTGGACCTGAAATTCTTGGAAATCCCTGAAGTCCCTGTTGTAAGATGCCCTGATTCTCTCTGCCAGGGACCCCTGAACAGTCTCGAACAGGTCTAGGATCCAGGGTTCCACGCAGATGGTGGCAAGGCTTCTGGGGTTTGCCTGGTTCCTGGTGCCAACAAGAGGAAACACTCCATCTGGAAACAAGAGCAGGCATTGGCTACACTGTTGTTGCACTGGCACATACTTTGCAAAAAACCTAATATTATTACTCAGACAAGCAAGTACGAATACCCTCACCAGCTTCATCACCTGGAGTGGATTTTGATATCAGGGAGTTGATGACATACACCACAGCCAAATTTTCACACCAGAATAGGACCTAATGGTTTGCAAACTTGGCAGTCCAAACATAGACCACTATGACTATCGGGGAAAATTCCAAGAATGTCAAGTCCTTGGTCAGACCATTCACAATATGGTGGGGCATCCAAATTAACCTGGAGGTCCACCTCTAAATGGAATTATGTCACCAGAAAGTAACATTGTTAAACTCAGCCAGAAAAATGGCCCATATTCGCATCCTCCTTCAGCTCATATGTAAGCCTATTGTGGTAATAAGGGTGGAGGTTACCCAACACCCTAGCATACAGTCTTGAGTGAAAAGCCCATCCAGGGAGCTGGTGGCACCAGCCTCCTTCTATCTTGGTACTTTTCTGGGGCCTTCCTCTTCCATGCCTTCTTAGGCATTGTAGGACAGGGGGCTTCCCAATGGGGAAATTAGCATCCCTACTGTGCATTCCACCTGCTCCAGGACAGCTATACAAGAAGTGCCAAGTGGCCATCCGGCAGGGAGCCAATCATCCAACCTTTCACTCATTGGGATGCCAGGGATGGTCTCCCATCCTGCCTGGTCTTACCAGAAGGACCGGTTCTCTCTGCTGAACACTCCAAAGCCTTCTCCTCCAGCTTGGAGAGGCATGGCAGAGCAACAATGGTTCTTCTGCTGCTTCTGCTCCCAACATGCTATAATAATAATAATAATATTAATTTTTATTTATGGCCTAAGCCAAATAAAAGTAGGGTATTCCAACCCTTCAATAATACAATAATCATAATGCTGTATAGCATGAAATAATAATATTAATGGCAGGATATATACATACTACTGCCTTATGAACATTTCACATAGTAATCAGTTTATGTCACGTACAATTCAATATATTTCCTGACTTCCTGCAGTCCATATTACTCCAGCCCTTAAACCCTCCCATAAACAATTAAACATAATAATATAAAATACAATATATAATATAAATGGCAAAATGCACACTGCCTCCATATGTACATTACACGTACTAGTTAGTTAGTATCTCTTACCATTCAATACTGTTCCTACGTTCCACCTTACAGTCGCCCATCGTCATTTCCTCATCACCTTAAACTCCCCATTATTACCTAATGGGGAGATTTGTATCATTTATTTACCTCCCCATCCCAACCTTGTCATACCTCTCTCTGCCTTATCAGTATAAATTAGAGGCCCAACATGCTGCTGCGCTCAGAACTCCTTCTCAGCCTTCAGAGCCGACTCCACCAGTCCTGTCTTGCGAGACAAACTGCACATCCTTCACGGTTGTCCTAGCAACCCAAGCCAAGCACAGCCTTTCCTTCCTGCCCAAGTGGCTATTGCCCCTGGCAACCCAGTTACATGTGACACTTGCAGCTGCAACACAGAGCTGCAGCCCCCAGCACCTTGCTCCTTCCTTTTATATAGGAGCACAACAAAGTGCCCCCTTACCGCCAGTAAATGGCAAGTGATGGGCTATTATGTCAGTCCCTAGTTTCTTTGACAGCACTAAAAGATGGGTAAACCAGACTATGCTTTGTGAAGAGAAGTCATTGTATCTTATCTTTGTTTGTAATAACTACTAACCTTTCCTCATCTCCTCTCCTTTGGTAGCATTGCACAATCAGGTGTTAAAGCATTTCATTCACTGAATAAAGTGGCCGGGAACATCCAGCCCATAATGGAGACAAATGACAACTTCATTCCTAGAACCGCTGGATAGAGGTAATTACTGTTACTGTCACAGCCCTGGCACAGATCACTGCCTGTGGAATAGTCCCAGCCCCACTGGAAAAATATGGCTGTCAAGATGGAATTATTATTATTATTCTCCTCTGCAGCTGTCCAAAATGATGAAACGGCTGTGTTTTCTTAGCCCCCATTTCCCCCATACTATTATTATCATGGAAAACATTTAATGAGCCATTACTAAGTTGGATATCCCATTTTCACACCCTGTTAATAGGAAATTAAACAAATAGGAATTTCTTTGTTGCAGCTTTGATAAAATATAGTTCATTGTTGTTAATATACATTAAATTGAATTGTGTGCTAAGGATGTGGAGAGCAAGTTATTAATTACAACTAAAAACAATTAATCTCTGAGAATGACTCATTTGTCCATCTCTTCATACTATTTGTTTTTTTCTTTTATTTTATTTTGGCTTTCCAGTAATTGAAGAGCAACATGTTGTAAGGCAGGTTTTATTTTCACACCATAAATAATAGTCAATACTACAAGTACAAAGAAGCATCCCTTTAGTCCAATGCACAACAGCATTGTACTGTAGACTACCAACATCCTTAGTTAAATTTTGAGTTGAGCTTATTTAAAAATCTAATGGGACTGATGAAGATTTGTTTTCATATTCATGAATGTCCTGAATCTCACAAACACGACTGTGATTTGATCATGGTGGAGATGAACTGTATTTCAAACATTGCAGCAATGCCTTAGTTAGGGACCTGTGTTTTCTCCAATAACTGTAATGAGGAAAACACAGTGAACACAGGTCCCTGGAAAATTAATTGTGAAAACTATGGTGATGACACCTAGTAATGATGCTAAATGGACTGACTCTCTCCCCTCTCTCCCCGAAGTCTTAAATGTAGATAAGTGGTTTCCAAACAACCTGCGGTGTGACCCCATTCTAAGGCTTGAATATAATCTAGAACTGAAATACTAAATTTGACAAAATCCATTCCATTCTTCAAATCCATTTTAATGAAGCAGATTCGCTTCTTGCTTCAGATATTCCTAATCCCAATCTAATCTATATTCCGCAGGATTCCATTCTGTCTCCACTATTATTTAATGTATATATGCAGCCCTTGGGGGAGGTCATGAGAGGGTTCGGGGTGCCATGTCACCAATATGCTGATGATACTCAGCTGTACCTCTCCCTTTCAACTGACCCAGACCCTGCCATCTCATTGCTATCCCAGTGTTTGGAGCCCGTGGCGGAATGGATGCGGCAGAGCAGACTGAAGCTCAAACCCGATAAGACAGAGGTGATGTTGGTGTGGAGAGCGAGGGAGGTAGTGGCCCCCCTGATGGTGGGGGGGTTGCACTCCCATAGCTCAGCAGGTCCGGAGTCTGGGGGTGATACTGGAAGTGGATCTCCGCCTGGATCACCAGGTGGAGGCAGACACAAAGGCTGCCTTCTGCCAGTTGCATCTGGTGTGTAGACTACGTCCATATGTCTCCGGCCCGGACCTGGCCTCCCTCATCCATGCCTTCGTCACCTCGAGGCTGGACAACTGCAACGCGCTCTATGTGGGGCTTCCCTTGTTCCTGGTTTGGAGGCTGCAGATAGTGCTGAATGCGGCGGCCTGGCTCCTTTCGGGGACGGGTCGTCGGGAGCACATAACACCTGTGCTCTGGACTCTGCACTGGTTGCCAATAGCGTGCCGAGCCAGGTTCAAGGTTTTGGTGTTGAGCTATAAGGCCCTTCACGGTCTGGGCCCCTCGTACCTCAGGGACCACCTCGCCCACCATTCCCCAGAGCGGCTTCTTCGGTCTGCCGGGGGTGCCTTCTTGGAGGTCCCCCGCGTTATAGCATGGGGCCACAATGGAGAGGGCATTCTCGGTGGCCAGGCCTCGCCTTTGGAACTCCCTCCCGGAGGAAGCTCACCTGGCCCCAAGCCTTTTGACATTCTGGCGAAGTTGTAAAACCTGGCTGTTCTCCCAGGGCTTTGGGGAGGGTGGGTTAGAGGCTTTTTATCTCCCCTACCCTATTTATTGTTTTATGATGACCCTGGCCCTGTTTTAATACTTGTATTTTGAAATGTTTTAATTGTTTTAAATGTTTTTATATATGTTATTATTTTTTATTGTAGAAATTTGAGAAATTAAATAAAATAAATACATTTTTGGTCATTTCATCATTGTTACTTTGGTTACTTGGAATTTTGGAACTTTGTTTATTTTGATGGCACTAACAGTGATCATCCAATAGCATCATCCAACAACATGCTGCATCATCCAACAAGGCACAATCTTCATCTCCTCGGGACCTAGTGTGTGGAGTCCTGCAAGATTCCATCTGGTCCCCTCTCCTGTTCAACATGTATATGCAGTCGCTTGGTGAAGTGATGAGATGGTATGAGGTGTGGTGTCATCAATATGCTGATGACACCCAATTCTACTTTTTCATCTGACCCAGACCCAGCAGTCTCGGTGATCACGCAGTGCTTGGCAGCTTCGGGGGACTGGATGAGGAAGAGCTAATTGAAGTTGAATTCTGACAAAATGGAGGTGATGATAGTGATCGCCCCACACTAGTCCCCCAGGTTCGCAGCTTGGGCATGCTCCTTGACCCGCAACTCTTCTTAGATGTTCAGGTGAGGGTGAGGAGTGAGTTTTGCCAATTAGATATGATGCGTCAGCTTCGGCTCTGTCTCAGATAGCAATCTGGCCACCACCGTCCATGCTTTTATTACCTCCCCAACACACACACACATGGACACACACGCAGCAGAGGGCAAGAATACTGTTTAAGAAAGAAGGGACTTCCTGCATGTGTGTTGGAGGGACCCCAATCCCTGCTTCAGAAGTCCCTTCTGAAGCAGTATTCTTGCCCTCTGCTGTGTGTGTGTGTGGGCGGGGGGAGGTGAGTGTTAAAGCCCATGAATCACCAGACTAACAGTTACATCTCAGGATTTCAAAACCTCAGTTGAATCACGGGGCATTAAATACTAATTCCCCCTGACCCTCTGCTGCATGTGCATTGGGGGGGAATTAGTATTTAACACTCCACATCATCAAGTGAACAAAACCCATATAAAAACTATAAAACCATAAACCAAACCATTCACGCAAGGCTTCAAAGGTATCAACAGATCCCCCAAATGCAGCAGCAAAAAAACCCACTCCACATCAAGTGAAAAAAAACCACATTCCAACTCCCACACCATGTGCCCCCTCCCCCCGTGTGCCCACACTCACACCCATGTGCCCCCCATGTACCCCCTGATCCCCTCTCCCCCGTGTGCCTGCACTTACCTCCCACCATGTGCCCCCTCACTCCCCCTCCCACCATGTACCCCCACTCACCCCCCATGTGCTCCCTGCTAGGGATGGGTGAACAGATCACGGTTTGGGTTGGGCCATTCGGTTCGGGTTGCCCGTTCAGTTAGGCTGTTCAGTTCATTCACCGTGTTCAGGTTCTGCTCTTCAGTTCGGTCCTGTTCAGTTCAGATTTTCCATTTGGAAAAAAGCTCTCTGTGCGAGGAATGATTTCCCCAGGCCCATGACGATGGATCCTGAGGCTAAGGTGGCAATGTCTAGGTATTGGCCACAGCCCTCCCTGCCTGTAACTTGCTGCCAGAACCCTGATGGCTGGTCATGGGGCTGGGGTGGCTGTTTCTTGATGTTTTGGAAAATTGGCTCTCTGTGCAAGGAATGATGACCCCAGACCCATGACGCTGGGTCCTGGGGCTAGAGTGGGAGCTACTGGATATTGGCCACAGACCTTCATGCCTGTAACTTGGCCCAGAACCCTGGATGCAGGTCCTGGGGCTGGAGTGGCTGTTTCTTGATGTGGTGGAAAGACATTGCCTCCATGCGAGGAATGATGGCCCCAGACCCATGTCAGTGGGTCCTGGGGCTAGAGTGGCAGATTCTAGGTATTAGCCACTGCCCTCCCTGCCTGTAACTTGTCCACAGACCCCGGTTGGCGGATCCTGGGGCTGGAGTGGCTGTTGCTTGATACGGTGGAAAATCGGCTATCTGTGTGAGGAATGATGGCTCCGGACCCATGATGCTGGGTCTTGGGGATAAGGTGGCAGCTTCTCGGTATTGGCCACAGCTGTCCCTGCCTGTAACTTGGCCCCAGAACCCTGACAGTGGTTCCTGGGGCTGGAGTGGCTGTTTCTTGATGCTTTGGAATGACATCGCCTCTGTGTGAGGAATGATGGCCCCAGACCCATGACAGTGGGTCCTGGGTCTAGAGTGGCAGCTTCTAGATACATATTGGTCACAGCCCTCCCTGCCAGTAATGTGTGCCCCAGAACCCTGATGGGGGGTCCTGGGGCTGTAGTGGCTGTTTATATATGGAATATCCTAAGAATTATCTACAAAGGCCTTGTCCTACAAACACACTGTATCTCTATCTATCTCTATAACTAAGCTAACTACTATGTAACTATCTAACTAATAACTATCTATCTATACATACAATATTACATAGGGGAAAACACAAAGAACACAGGGAGGGGTACAAAACTGAAATGAAAATCAATCTATTAATATTCCTACTCTAAATAAATCCAAAACTTAAAACAGGGGAAGGGAATCAGGGATGTAATTAGAGGGAGAGGGAAAAGGATTCAATGGATGGGGGAGGGAGGAAGGAAGATTGAAAACAGGGAACACAGGGTGAGGTAAAAACAAAAAATAACACTAAAATCTTTCTAATATAATCTAAATAAATGATAATATGGAGGTAAATGGGTTGGATGGGTGAAATAGGAGGAGAATGGCAATGGATTAGGAATAGAAAGGAACAAAAACTGCTGGGAGAGAGGGAGTCTTCTAAAATGCCTGCTGTTCAGGAACAGTGACTAGCTCAGAAGGTGTTGGGAAGGGGGGAGGCAATCATTTTTGTTTCTTGCTGCGCCCACCTCACCACATGCCCCATTGGCTCCATGCGGCATAGCCCGTGGCCAATCGCAGACTGCAAAGCCAGTGGTCTGAGGCAAAGATGGATGGTGATTCGGCAGGTTGGCTGCTACTCCAAACCTCTCTACCCCTGGTGCCTGGAAGTCTGCTCCTCAGCTGACTCCCCCTCCCTGTCACATTTTGCCTTCCAGACATACATTTTTGCCACCCGAACTCAGCCGAACGCAATCCAAAGTGACCAAACTGTTCAGTCATTTTGACGTTCGGAATTGAGTTAGGTTTGGTCAGTTCGGGTTCGGGTTCACTTGTCCAAAGAGACCGAGTTCAGTCAAAACTCTGAACTTCCGAACCGCGTTTGTCCATCCCTACCCCCTGCTCCCCCTCCCCCATGTGCCCACACTCAACCCCCTTGCTCCCCCCTCCCACCATGTGCCCTCACTCACCCCCAACCATATTCCCCCTCCCTCGCCATCCCACCGTGTGCCCCACTCCCCCCGTGTGCCCGCAATCACCCCCATGTTCCCCCTGCTCCTCCCTCCCCCATGTGCCTACATGTGCCCCCCACCATGTGCCCTCTCGCTCCCCCCTCCCTCCGTGTGCCCGGACTCACCCCACACCATGTGCCCCCTCCCACCATGTGCCCCCACTCACCCCACCCCAGACCCCGCAATTTACTCACCATGGGGCCAGCTCCTCTCCTCAGCACCGCCGCCGATCCTTGCTGCCTCCAGTGAGAATGTTTGAAGTCATCTCGAAGAACTTCAGAAGGTTTTTGCCTCTCTAAACAAGGTTCTTTGAGATGACTCCGAACATTCACCGCGATATGACCGATTTTTTTTTTCCTTAAAGTCTCAGCCTCTGCCAGCAGGGGGAGTCGCAGAGGGGGTCAGGAGGGGAATTTCCCCTGCTTTCCTAGTGGGCCCACCACCCCTTGGTGCAAGACACTTTAACTCAGAAGATCACACCCTCTCTGACTTAGAAATCTTTCTAGTTGTAAAATGTGGGTAATAATCAATAATATAAAATTCACAATTCATTTAAACATTAGTTGGGCACCTAGGCCACCCCGATAGATTTTTTAAAAAATAAAATAACAACCACATAGTTTAGGGTTTGGTCTTACAATCAAGAGGAGTTACTCTGGACTATCTACTGTTCTTCACCTCTGTATCTACATGTTGATGAAATTATGGGATAAATAACTCTTCCTTTTCCCTGAACATCCCATTAGGGATCTTACAAGGAAATGCCAGTCTGGGAAGCCGGACTAGCAAGCGATCAGTGCAGCAGAGATTTCCCCTTACACAAGAAGAAAATGCTCAGGGTTGCTGTGAAAGACAAAGGCTAAATAGTTCAGGACAATCACCTCCCATCAGCTGAGATGAGTATTCTCTGTAGGGAGGGAAACCACCTCCCTAACTTAAGCCTTCGTAGAAGTTATAAATTATAAGTACCATCCCTGTATCATCACTTTGATCCCCCTACTTTTGAGAACAGATGGGGAAGTTGAAGTGAATTAGAAAGCACTTTAAAGATTATGCTCTTAGTACAAACCTCAAATGCAGTCTTTCAGCTATATGACATTGTTTCAAATCTTACCAAGGTTCATTAATCCCCCATGGCTGGTGCGTAGTTTGTGTAAAATGTGATGATAAGCCCTCTTTATACAGGGCTATCCCAATCATCAACACACATAAATCTGTGTATTCATGAGTGGGAAAGGCCTGTGTGAAGGACATGATGTGCGTGGGTGTGATGAGTGTGTGTGTGTGTGTGTGTGTGTGTGTGTGTGTGTGTGTGTGTGTGCGCTCTTGTCTAACACACATCTCCAAATGACAACAAAGAAAGATAATAGTTATTGTAACACACATCTCCATGCATGCCCCACTCATCCCCATATATGCATCAGCCGGGGAAAACAGCAGTTGCTCTGTGCATGGGTATCAGTGGGGGGTGAGTGGGGATTCACGTTCGCCCATATGCATGCCTTGCAAACCCACTGCGTGCACACTGGCATGTCCATAGACCCCCCACTCTGGAAGGGGCATGTATACAAAGCCATAGTCTTGATACACTTCTTGGTGGAGAGATATTTAAATTACAAAACCACACTTACACTTGGTCGATGGTTGGTAGTCAGTCACAAAAAACATAGCTAAAGCCGGAATTAATATGTCAGAAACTAAGGGTGAAAACAAATGAGACAGTAGCCCGCATTAGCCTGGGAGTCACCTGCTCATCTGGTAGGTTGCTGCCAAATGTTCATGCACTATGGCTTTGAAGCAGTTTGCTGGCTGCTACAGGATGTGTGGGCTGGAGGCAGTTGGTGATGCAGGCTGGGCAAAGGCGAAGTCACCGAGGTTAACAGTGTCCCTCCTGTCTATTCAGGTCTTTCCTTCCCCCCATGAGGTGAGGTCAGAGGATCATGTCCAGAGGTGTGTCCTCACTCTGGCTGCCAAACAGCTGATGGGGAGACGCGGTGGTGCACCCCCATCAGCTGACTGGTGCATTCACCCAGGTCAGGTAAGGGTGCACCTCTGGCCCCCTGCGCCAGCTGTTTGGCAGCAGCTCTTCCCAGGGACCTGATTCTGCTGCATGGCAGTTGTTATGGTCAGCCATCCTGTCCTGTATGATTGGTTCCACAGCCAACCAATGCTGTGGATGGACCTGTGACAGCAGCTCCCACACCTGGATAACCAGGTGGAGCGAGAGGGTGTTGCTCATATGAACCATCCTTCCTGCTGACCCATGGAGTTGTGGGTGCAGTGGCTCTCCCTGGCCACTCAGGGAGCCAGCTTGCCATTGTCTCATTTGTTTTCACCTTAAGACAGCACTTTATTTTTGGTTGCCAATTTCAAGTCAGTTGCTCTTATTTTTTAAATGTAAAAAAGGTTGATCTTTAGAAATTTTCTGAATCTGATAAATTTTAAATGACAAAAATAGGGAGTGTCATTTTTTTTGCATTGTCAGCATTACACTGATACTCCAGCTGTTTAGCACCATTGGGGCCAATCCCAAGCCCTGTGTGCATGGTCGTAGGCCCCATGCCAAGGGCATGTGCTTCATTACGCGTATCACATATGTGCGCACACGCTGTGTGTGCTGGTCCCATTGCTTGTAGTTACCTCTGACACAGGTACCACTAAAGTGAATGAGACACATGCTGACTGTGCTTGTGCTGATGTTAAGGAGCTAGAGGCCATGAGGTTCTGCAGAGTAATCCTGCTTCCCCTCTGGTTCTAGCACAGGAGACAGGCTGTGGATAGTGTTGACACGTTGTCTATTAAAATACCATATTTACAGAAGCATATTCCATGTTCAAACTGGACTACCTCGCAGAATCTTTATACATTTAAAGGCAAGTAATGTCAATTGCTTTTTGTTTACGGCATGCTGTAAACACATAAAGAGTAAAGCCACTTCCCCTTCTTGCCCCATGGCAGGCAATTACAGCTGCCATACTTTAGGCTGGCAGGAAAAGCTGAGAACAAAACTTGCCCCCCTGCAGTCATCACCAGTTCCTCCATGTTTTGGGGCAGGCCAAAAAGCCAGCCACGTGGGGCTTGATGCCCTGACCCCTGCTGTGCTGTAGAATTGGGTTTGCTGCTACTAGGCAATTTTTGGGGAGTGGAGGAGTGTGCATGCTCCTTCCCCCGGCTAACAGCAGATCATGGTAGAAGGGGGGCGGGATGGAAAGAGCCCACACTTCCTAGTAATTCCACACCCATGATTCTCAAGAGCCTCGTGCGATTTTTGAAAACCTAAAAAAACATTCTGTGCATGTGCAACATAGGGTGATTTCAGACGTTACGCATTCCGGAGTAACCACAGTGGCTAGCCAGTGGTGGTGAACCGAACAACCACCCCCCGTGGTCAATAAAGGCCCCTAACAGACGTGATGGGATTGGGACCACGGCAGAGAATCGGGCCGCCAGATCACGGCCTGGGGTGGTGCAACAGATGTGACGCCGGTTCCCGGCAGTGGTCAAAACACCCAGAACGAGCCAGGGAGGGGCAGGACACAGACATGGCCTCCTGAGGGCAAACGAAGTCAAAAGGGAAAGCCCACACAAGGGGAATGGGAAGGGAGGGGGAAGAGGGAGGAGAGCCACCCAGGTACCACACACAACAGGCCCACAGACAGCGAGGGCACAGTGGAACACACAACACAAACACACATGCCCAGACAGGGAAGGGGGGGGGGGAGACACAGTGGGACAGACAACAACCAAGGCACAAAGGGCAAGGGGGGGAAGGGGCGAGGGACAAGGAAGAGGAGGGGAAATGGCACAGGGGCACAGCGGGACACAGGCAACGGCAACCAGAATCCCCAATACAGAACAGCCTGCACAGGCACCCCCACAGCAACACAGGCATTCCCAGAAGGGGGGGGGCAGGCAGTCCAGGCACAGCCACAGCAGGAGCATACATGGAACAGGAAGTGGGCCGGGAACAGTCCAGGAGGCACACTCGGAACCCAAGCACCGGCTAGGGGGCGATGGAGGGGAAACAGGAGGTCCAGGGCAGTGCAGCAGGTCCAAAGTCACACAACCCCACCTCCAGGAGGAAGTTGGGGGGGGGGGAAGTCCGGAGGCCCCAGAACTCCGAGATCACATGGGCACCCAGGAGAGGGGGCAGGGCACAGAAGGGGGCACAGGCAAGCGAGGACGGTCAGCAGCACCCTGGGGAGCTGAGGGGGCGATCAGGGCACTGGAGGTGGACAATGGAGATGGTAGCCATGGAGGGGAACACTGGGGGCAGAGGTAGACGGGGGGAGGGCAGAGTCACAGGCAGGACCAGCGACACCCCAGGAAGCAGGCAGCACAGCAGCATGGCAGGGACAGCAAGGACAGAGCTGGCAGTGGGCCATGGCAGCAGGGCGGAGCCAGGAGCCCACATGGGGGCCAGGAACAGGGATTCGGGAGGCACAGGAGGACTCATAGACAGCTGCTGGGTGCCACAAAGGGCCCAGGGGCCGGGTGCACTGCCTGGTTAATGAGGTGGGGCCAATGAAGCAAGCCCCAGTGGTATCCCTGTATGGACATGTGGTGGGTGATCAGGTAGCAAGCCTCGAAGGGATCCTGCATGGAGAGACCCAGCTGCACATCAGAATGGGACCACACACTGGACAGCTCTGCCAGCTCCACCGCGGTAGACTTGGACACGCAGCAGTCATCAGCAGAGGGCCACGGAAGCTGACCCAGCTCCAACAGCCAGTGATACACTGCCCCACGGGAGCGTTGGTACCCACGGGCCCCGTGAACGCAGCCAAAGTAGGACACGGCCAAGGCAGGGCCCCCCTCTGCCAGACAGACTGTGTAGGCAGTCAGGCTGCACACAGAAAGGGCGGACACGGTCTCCGCCTCAGACCAGGCCACATGCGAGCACCTTATCTCCGGGATGTGCCCATCGGGAAAGGGAACCAACCCCAGCATCTCAGCATTCAGCCGGCAATCCCGGGCACTCGCCTCATAGCCAAAGTAATGCAGGCCAGAGCTCAGGCTCGCATAAGCACCCAACAGGCTGTCCAGGCAGCTCAACACCAATTGCACCACTGGGGTATGCCACAGGTCACACAGGGCCATGGTCTCGCGGAAGGACCACGATGGAGGGCCCCATGGGGGAAGGGAGCCAGGAGCATAGTGAAAGCACAGCCAACCATAGTCCAGCACTCCAGGGAGAATAGCACCATGGACAGAGGTGCACACATTCCCTGCAGGGGTGGAAGGGGGCTCGGGGGGGGGGGCACCAAGGCCGGCCGAGAAAGCCACAGGCTGCAACAAAGTATGGCAACAGAGAGAGGTGTGGAGTGCGGAACCAGCACAGCTGCAGGAACCGAGTACACAGATAGGACAGCCGACACACTAATTAGGTTGGCAAGGACACAGTGTTGCCAACAGGGAGAGGTGGGAGGTGATGACAGGAAGCATACAGCTGCAGCTAGCACACCCGGGTGCACGCTGGCCCAGGTGAACGGCTCCTGCCAGGGACAGCAGGTGAGCTCAATACTGTGCACCTGCCGCCCCGGGCCGCCCGCCCTGCAGGAGCCGGCACAGGCAGCCAGGGGGGCATCCCAACCTATATCAGGGTCACCAGCGGCCCCCACGGGGCTCACCTCACCATGCAGCGGGACAGGTTGGGTGCATGTAGGATGCTCCTTGAGCTCTGTGCCGAGTGGTACCACACCCACACTGATCAGCTGCGCATCCAGACCGCTGAGGTGCACCTGGGTGCCTGCCTGCAGATTACTATGACCTGGAGCACTGCAGGGGCTCACCAAACCTGTAGGCGCTCCCTGGCCCAGATCATGGTGCAGCGGGTGTCTGGGACGGACTTACAGGCCATAAACCACAGCCGGACCAGGCCTGCGGTGATCTACGAGGCAGCTGGACGCCTCCAATAGAGGAGGGAGACCATGCGCCAGGCCTCCCTGCTCGCTATGCCCATTGCCCGGTGGCTATGGGTCACGGAGTGTGCCCAGGGCTGGTGGTCCCGGGCACTGGCTCAGTGGGACGAGGCAACCTGGAGGGCAAACTTCCAGATGGACAAGCTCACCCTACTGCAGTTCATGGAGCTGCTCATGCCGTGGCTGGAGCAACAGCACACTCCCATGAGGAACCCCATCCCCATGGTCCAGCAGGTGGCCATCGGGGTCTTGGCCCTGGCAGTGCCCAACTCCTGCCGGTCCATCTTCCAGAAATTTGGTGTCTGGGTGAGCACCGTGGCCTGTATCCTCTTGGATGTCTGTCAGGCTGTGGAGGGCGTACTCCTGGACAGGGCAATCCAGCTGGTGGATATGGGGTCCGTGATGGCCGGATTCATGGATAGTGGGTTCCCCAGCTGCATGGGGGAGGCCACATCATATGTCAACAGGCACGGGTATCACTCCCTGCAGCTGCAGGCTGTCATGGAGCACTGGGGGAGGTTCATAGAAATCTTCACGGGCAACTTCGGGTGCAGTCACGATGCCCGGATAATGACCATCTCCCCCTTTTATGCCCGGATGTACCGGGGCGACATCCCCACCCTGCCTGTGTGCCTCACCTGGGTCCTCCGGCTGCTGCCTGGGCTGTTATGCGCTGGCCTCCTCGGCCTCCTGCCTCTGGTGCCGGGGCATTCCGTGCCCTGTGGGGTATGGGGTGATGGTTGGTGGAGGGCTTCCGGGGTTCCCGGGTAGCCGCCCCGGACCCGTTTCATGGGCTGACAGGGCCAGATGGGGCCTGCTCCCTGGCCAGGCCATCCCCGACCTCCCGACCCCCTCACCCCGGGTCCGTCCTCCCATCCCGTGTGCTTGCTTACCCTCGATGTCTATCTCTAATCCCTCCACGGCCGACTCCTCCATGTTGCTGTGCTCTCCCTGCGACCACTGGCTGAGGGTGATGAGGGTGCCCACCTTGGTGTCCGGCTGTCCAGCCAGGGGTGGGTGCTCTCCGGGCTGCTGTTCTGGGGGGGCCTGATGGTCCCCAAGGTCCCAGGGCATTCCTTCTGGGGCTCTGGGGCTCTGGGGCAGGTGCCTTCTTGTGGGGCGGCGAGGGGAGGGGGTACCTTGGCCCATTCCCTGCCCTGGATGGCAGCACTCCCCATGAGGCGTGGGGTGACTATTGATCCCTTCACATGAAGGATGAGGTGCAGGGCATCATAGAAGGGGGAGGTCCGGAGTCTATGTCTGGACCGCTGGTTGTTGTCCCTGATGGCCTTGTACCCCCTCTTTAGCTCTTTGGCCCTACCACTGGGTGGTAGGGTGTCCTCCTCCTCCTCCTCCTCCTCCTCTGCTTGGGCAGGGCCTGTGTTCTCTGGGGACTCGGGCTCCCAGGCCCGTTTGTGTGTCTGTGGAACAGGAGCAGGGGGGTGGTGTGGTTGGTGGGTGTGTTCAGGTACTGTTCTGCCCCGGTTCCACATCCCTGCCCCTTCCCCCCCCCTACCGTCTGGCCTCCCAACCGCTCCACCACCACCCCTGGTGCCCCTGTGGTGCCAGTTTCGTTCCCCTTACACATTTCTGGGGTGTCTCCTCCCCCGGTCTGGTCGATGTCCCCGGGGCTACCTGTCCCAGCTGTTGCTGCTGCTGCTGTTGCTGCTGCCCCTCCACCTCCTGCATGTGCAGCACGACCACCTCCTCCCCTGCCTGTGCCTCCACCACCACCTCCTTCTCCTCCTCCCTCGCTCTCTTGCCCTCCGCTCTCCTCTGCCTCCCACCTCGCTCCATCCCGCCACATCCCCCTGCTGCTGTGTACCCTTTAAATCTCCCTCTGCAGTCTGTGTTGTTGCTAGTTACCTGTCAGTGGGAGGTTTCAGACATTACGAGATCACGCTCAACCACAGTAAATCACAGTCAATTCCATGGCGGGGCCAAAGCACCCTGCATGTCTATTCAGAGACTGCCAGATGTTCACCACAGTCAATACCCACATGGGGTCAAAGTCAACCACACTTCCAGAGCTCCCAGTGGGACAAGGGGTGATTTCAGACGTTACGGGTGGGCGGTTCACCACAGTGAACCCCCAGTGGGGGTGAACAAAACAACCATGGCCCAGGGCGAATAAAAGCCACAAACAGGGTGACAGGACCGGGACCATGACCGGCAATCGGGCCGAACCACCACAGACTGGGGCAGCGGTCAACAGACATGACGCTGATCCCCGGCCGTGGTCAAAACACCCAGAAGGCACCGGGCAGGGGCGGGACACAGACATGGCCGACTGAGGGCAAACGAAGCCAAAAGGCACACAAGGGAATGCCCACACAAGGGAAATGGGAAGGGATGGGTGAGGAGGGAGAACAGGCTGACAGGTGCCACACACAGCATGCACACACACAGCGGACCCACAGCGGGACACACTGCAAGACCACACACTCGGGCACACACACACACACACGCACAAGGGAAAGGTCGGGAAGGGGGCAGGGGCGGCCGGGGAAAGACACAAGGAACAACGGGAGGGACGAGGGGGGGCACCGCTAAGGGGCAGGGCACAGGCAGAAGGAACCCCCACCCCCACAGCACCCCAGTCCACATAGGTGCCCCCACAGCAACATAGCCAGTCTCGCTAAGGGGGGGGCCAGGACCCCTGGACCAAGGCACGATGGGGGCCCACAATGCACAGTGAGCCCACTGGAGAGGGTCCAGGAGGAGGCAGGGGGCCCCGCAGTCACGGAGGGGCAGATGGAGGGCAGCCAGGTCTGGAGGAGCCCTGCTGCAGGTCCAGCAACATACACACACCCTCCCCGGGAAGGAACACAGGCCAGTCCGGGGGTGCCTGAACCCCCAGGTCACACAAGCACCCAAGGGGGGGGTGCAGCTGGTGCCAGGGCAGGCGGGTGCGGACCGGTTGCTGCACACGGGACGGTCAAGAGGCCACACAGAGCACCACACCCAGCCACTGGGATGGGCAAATGAGGGGGGGGACCGGAGGTGGCCCAGGGCCACAGGCAGGGGCAGAAGTGCCCCAAGAAGCAGGCGGGTTCACACCATGGCGGTGACAGCAGGGCGGGAGCAGGGAGTGGGGTGCGGGCCACCCCCGGACCCGGGCCCACATGGGGGTATGACACCGGGGGGCCTGGGAGGAGCAGTAGCTGTCACAGGATGCCGCTGGGGACCCCCACGGCCCCGGGGCCTGGGTGCCCCGCCCGGTGAACCAGGTGGGGCTAATACAGCAAGCCCCGGTGGTATCCCTGCAAGGACATGTGGTGGGCGATCAGGTAGTAGGCCTCGAAAGGATCATGCATGGTGAGAGCCAGCTGGACGTCCACACGTGACCACACCCCCAACAGGGCC
>QEPC01015343.1:143697-182714 GCA_003113815.1 Sphenodon punctatus | reverse complement strand
GTCCAGATGTTACTTTTTGTTGGTTCCCAGTGGGGATCTCATTGACCACACTTCCCGGGATATTCCCCTGGCTAGCCCAGGAAGCGTGGTTGATATTAACCTCATGTGGGTATTGAGCGTGATGAACATCTGGCACGCACCGAACAGACGTTCAGGGTGCTTTGGCCCCGTCGCGGGATTGAGCGTGGTTCACTGTGGTTGAGCGTGATCTCGTAACGTCTGAAAATACCCCATCTCTGAAAGCGTGGTCAAAGAGATTCCCAACGGGAAACAACAAAAAGTAATGTCTAAATGGCAACCACCGGCCAGAACCAAAGAAAATGATTCCCAGTCGGGGACAAAGCACACAGCGTTGCTGCCAGACAACCAGCAAACAACACAGACTGGGGAGGGAGATTTAAATAGCACATGACAGCATCCGGGATGCGCCGCCCTGGTGCCTTCCGGGTGCTTTGACCATGGCCTGGCCCGGGATGGGTGTAATGTCTGTTGCACTGCCCCGGGCCGTGGTCTGGCAGCCTGATTCGCTGACGTGGTTCCGCTTGCGTCATGTCTGTTCAGGGCTTTTTTTTACCACGGTGGGTGGTTGATCTGTTCACCCCCGCTGGGAATTCACTGTGGTGAATCGGGACGGTGTAATGTCTGAAATCACCCAGTGATGCTGTGTGCTTTGTCCCCAGCTGGGAATCATTTTGTTTGATTCCAGCCAGTGATTGCCATCCAGACGTTACTTTTTTTTGTTTCCCATTTGGAATTGCATTAACCACACTTTCAGAGATGGTCCAGGCTGGAGGTCCAGAAGCATGGTTGATTTTGACCCCATGTGGGTATTGACTGTGGTGAACATCTGGTGGCCGCCGAACAGACGTTCAGGGTGCTTTGGCCCTGCTGTGGGATTGAGCGTGGTTCACTGTGGTTGAGCGTGATCTTGTAACATCTGAAAATACCCCTAGCTGCCACAGCCATTCTGTGCATGTGTGTTCCCCAGTCACCAATTGCTGATGCACAGAACATTTTGAAGGTTTTTGAGAATCTTGGTAAGAATAGTGGCAAAACTGCCGATTCACGTGAAAATCTTAAGCCGGAGAATCTCAGTGAGAATGCCATTCATGCTGAGATGCTCGAGGGGCTCAAGAACTCATTTTAGCCCTAGTACAGATTCAGGTTTTATCCACAAAGATGGTTAATGGGTCTGGTATACACTCTTCACAAATGTCACGCCCATGGTGATTTCCTGTGAAAATGGCAAGGTGGTTAAGTTTGGTAAAGGAAGATGGGTGATACCCTTATCCTTGTCTTAGGAGGAGGAACAGTTAATATTAACTATCCCAGATGGAACCTAGAACCTTTGCTCAGAGAAGCACATGGTCAAGCTTATGGGTGATGGGGTTTGCTTTGGGTTACAGGCTTCCAGGTCTAGAGAATAGAGGCTAATGCTGAAGTTTGGAAGCTGGAAGGCTAGTGCTGATGTTAAAGAGTTGGGGGATCATGCTATCGATTTTGAAAATGCCCACACATTGTATCTGGTTTGGGCATTCATTTCAAAATTTTAACTGAACCCAAATTTATTTGAATTTTAAGTAAAATTTGGACACTACCAAACTGAAGTCATTTTTTATCTATATTAGTAAAACTATATTTTCATTCACAGGTGTTCTGGTTTTTTTATGTTGAAGTTGAAACTACTTCTGCTATATCTGTTCTGTAGATAACTAGTAGAAAATTCCATTTCTAGGCCTGTCAGTTAAGTATTTGTTAATTTTTTTACCAGGCTAAATAATAAATAACTGGATGTCAACAGGGGACTGAAGATACAAAAATAATCTTAATAGTCTTTTGTGTTGGGAAGGAAAAGCAGAAGGGAACACCCCCATGCTATCAGCGGGGGAGGGATTTGTGCCCATCTACCCTAGACAGAGCGCTGGGCCGGGCGAATCAGTGAGTTGGTGCCCTCCTCAAAAAGGGATCGGTCAGGCAGTGTCTTGGAGTTCGTGGACGTAGCCATGGGGCCGGGCTCAGTCGCCCTCACTATACGACGCTCCAAAACTGATCAGGAGGGGCGGGGGCAGATCGTAACACTGCACAGATCCCCGGTTGGGTGTGTGTGCCCTGTGTCAGCATTAACGGCTTTCTTGGACATTCAACCGGGCATGCAGGGCCCCCTCTTTGTTCATTTGAATGGGACATTTTTGACAAAAATTCCAATTTCGGGCAATCTTTAAGAAGGATTTGGCAATGCTCGGACTTTGGCCATCCGACTACGGAGTGCACTCCTTCAAAATCAGGGCCGCCTCCATGGCTGCTGTGGGTGGGCTGGCTGCCTCTCGGATCATGGCAATAAGCAGATGGAGGTCCGGCGCTTATTGCATGTACGTCTGGCCTTTCGGCCCTTCGCAGTAGACTCTGGATGGTTTGTAATGCTATTCTTTTTTGTCACCCTCAGACGCGGGCTAGCTCCCCACCATATGGATTTGCGGGCACAGCATCGTGCATTGGGGAAAAGGTCATGAAGCTGACTCGGACTTTGGTACCCAGCTGGGCTGTGGACTGTGGGCCCACCTTTATTGGTTCAGGTAAAGTGGTACGCAGTGGGAACACCTGATGCCTTCACTGTTCCACAGGGCCACATGCTTTGGCTCTCCTGAAATCCTGGTCATTCACCTGGGCAAAAATGACCTTGTCCTGCGCAGTGCATGGGAGCTCACTGGCATAATAAAGCATGACATTTCTGTATTGGTGACTACGTGGCCTCAGTCCTATGTATGGTCGTTGGATCACCTGGAGCAGTGGGTCTGGCAGTAGGGCTGATGTGGCAGCAGCTTTTACCATGCTGCGATTCCGTTCCACCATTTCGGAATTGCCCGCGCCACACCGCGACTTTTCTGTGGATATTCCGCTAATTCTGCCGGAATTCTGCAAATTGCGGAAATTGCGTAAAGCCTCTATTCCGCTATTTTGTGGCGCTGGCGGAATTGTGGAAATAGCGAAAATGTCATGTTTCCACGATTCCACTAAGTTGCGGAATTAATTAAGCGAAACCGCAGAACCGCGGAATGAAACCGCGTAATGAAAGCCTCTGCCATGCCGTTCCACTAATTGCGGAAACACTGTTTCCGCCGGAAATAGCTACTGCTGCGATATTCCGCTACAGCACTATCTGGCAGTATGCCATGTCACCAGGCAGAATTGAATGGGCTAAGCAGAAAGTTAACAGGGCGACGTGAGCACTCGTGGCTCGCTTTGGCGGCAGGGTGGTGCACCATGAACGTATTGTGCACCAGGATGCAGGTCTTTTTTGGAGTTACAGCATGCATTTGTCCGGGCGAGGTAATGCTGTCTGGCTGGAGGATCTGAGGCTGGTGTTGCATGAAAATTTTGGGATACCTGTGTGGGGGAAAAGGGTTGAGTGAAATTTTCCTCCTCCTTTTTGTGGTGTGTAGTTAGTAGGAACCATGCGGTGGTAAGGCTCCCTAAGAGCTAAAGGGGGGCGCTTGCACCCCATTACTACGTGGCGAATGAGGGAGTCTTAAGGGTGGGGGCCCCAGCCCAGGCTCGGAACAGCTGGTGGGGGGCTGAAACCCACCTTGACTAGGGCTGATGCGGCAGCAGCTGTTACCGCGCCGTGATTCCGTTCTGCCATTTCTGAATTGCCCGCACCACACCGTGACTTTTCTGCGGACATTCCGCTAATTCCGCCAGAATTCTGCAAATCGCGGAATTGCAGAAAAATTGCGGAAACATTGCGGAAATTGCGGAAAACCACTATTCCGCTATTTTGTGGTGCTGGCGGAATTGCGGAAGTAGCAAAAATGTCATGTTTCCACGATTCCACTAAGTAGCGGAATTAAATAAACGGAACCACGGAACCGCAGAATGAAACTAGCAGAATGAAAGCCTCTGCCATGCCGTTCCACTAATTGCGGAAACACTGTTTCCGCCGGAAATAGTTACCGCTGCAACATTCCGCTACAGCCCTAACCTTGACCCAAGGGGGAGGCGAATTTGAAGGGTCAATTCACCCGGGCTAGGCGGGCAAGAATTAGCTCAGCCTCCTGGCTTGCATTTATGGCATGGATCCTCTCCTCTACAGCCACACAGGTTTATTATTGACTGTTGTGAAATATGTATATATATCATGTAATAAAGTTACGACCGATGCCTCTTTTATCCCAAGTATGTCTCTGTCTTCTCTTATGGGTAGTGGGGACACAAATAAAATTTGCAAAATTCTATTTTACAAATAGAAAAATACTTGTGAAAATGCTTGTTCCTCTGTAATAAAAGCGAAGATAGCTTTTTTGTACACTAAAACTTCAAGATTTTTATTTTCAATAGGATAGCTTTTTTAATTGGAAACTTGTCTTACAAGTTTTCCCAACTGTAATAACATTACTTAACTTCATACCATTTTCTGGGGCAGCAATCTTCAGATCAACATGAAATTTGGCAAGTTTTCTGAAATGTACCTTAGGGATTTATGCAGTTGCCCACCCTTTCCAGTACTGTGAAAACAATACTTTATTTTCCTTTGTAATTACAAGCTGTAGGGAGTCAATGCATTTTATAATGATTTAAGACTTAAGTACTGTGTAGGAAGTTTCAGATCAGAACTCAATGACATTCACTCACTGAACTTTTAAATACACTATGTGAAAGACTATGAGGGTTATGCTAAGAGCGTCTTAGTAGGAATGTGAAAATGTGGTTCGGAAGTTCGGAGTTCAGCCCTAACTCGACTAGTTCGGTCAACCGAACCTAACTTCTGAAACAAACTCGAATTCGACCGAACTGTTCGATCGAATCCGAAAAAGTTTGGAAGGTCAAAAACAGTCTAAAACACCGGTTTTGAATCTATGAACTGGGTTTGGAAGTTCGGAATTTGACCGAGCTTGACTAGTTCAGTCGACCAAACGGAACTTGATTTTTGAACCGAACCGAATTTCTGAACTCGGCTTTGTTCGCACATCCCTACGTCTCAGACATCCAGTACATAGGAAGAAAAATGTGATAAAATACAACTGGATTAATTCTTTAAAATGTGTTTTTGTACTTGTTTTGGTTAAAAGTTATTTGTAGGACAAAGGTTACCTCTCATGCATTATCTCTAATGGTAAGCAATGGTGTATAAAACATGATTTCTAAAACAAATAGATATTAACTCAAGAATAAAACACAATTTTTCCAGTACTATTTCTTATATAGTACCAGCAATGTATCTATCACTGAACAATAGTTAATTAGGGACTGGTCCCTGTCCCAAGAGGCTTACAATCCAGGAGAGACAAGTGAGAGACGAACATAGGGAAAGACAAGGATACGCTCATGAAGTTGAGAAGTCCCAGGCACACATGCTTGACTTAGCTACAGAGGTGAAGAGTACCCTGAATGAAAGGCAGTTCACTTAAATAGCTTAAGAAGGAGCATCAGTGAGCAGTCTTTGGGGATGAGGAACTAATAAAAGCCTGATAGACGAGTTAGGTTTTCAAGAGGAATTTGAAGACTTGGAAGGCTGGAGCAGAATGAATGTGTTCAGGGAGGGAGTTTCAGTTATGTCTTCTTGACTTTGAGATAACAGTTAAGCCCAGAGGTTCCAAAACTACTGATTGTGATCCCAAGTAGGGTCATGACATCTGCAGATGTGTTTGCAATCCTGATGAATGTTCATAGACTTTGCACGCCTTTGTTGTTGCCTTGGGTCACAAAATGGGACAATACAGACAAAATGATTAGGAGCCACTGGGCTAAGTATTCTACAAGCACGTTCCTGTAGGAACTGTAGCCTATCATTTCTTATGGGTGATGAACAGTGTCTTTAAAAGCCCCACATCATAGTCCTCATTAACATAGCTGAGGATTACCAGATGGAATTCCCTTCAGAATGTATGTTCCACACTGCTTACCTAGCAGCATTATCTAGCTCCACCTTTGAGCGTAGCAACTCTTTCCGCATATTGGACTGCCTAAGTTCAGCCCAATCTGCAGTAGAACTATATACTGACTAATAGAAGCAGACATCCTTTCCCTTTTCTATATTTCCATTACAGTGAAGCTGTGGCTAACCTCAAAACCATCCCATCCCACCCCTCGCTCTCCTGTTTCTCACCTGACTACCCCAACTTCCCTTTCCCATAACACAACATCTTACAAAAGGTCTGCTTCACATTCTATCCCAGAAAACAAGGATTTTGAAATGGTGGTATGTAGTGTTCTTCAGTGAATCTCAGCTACATGCAGTGGTGGGCTGAAGGCAGCTGATACAAAGCTAGAGGGAGGAGTGGCCGAGATGTCTAAGCCTGCCCACTCCTCAAGCATCCAAAAGTCCTAGGTTGGGCTTCCACTCCAGGCTGGAGACAGTTGATGTAAAGTTGAGTGGTTGGGAGGTGCAGCTCAAGTGACTCAGCCTGCCCATTAGTCTCAGATATGGGGTGTGCTCCTTTAGTAGTTCACAGTATGAGGAAATTAAATCCATGTCCCTTTTTGAATCATAGAACTGAAAAGTTGAAAGGGAACTCGACAATCATCTACTCTGTAACCTAAGGCAGGATGTCCTATACAAAAAGCATCCTTGCCATATGCTTATCCAGCCTTTTCATGAAAGCCTCCAGAAAAGGAGATTCCACAACCTCCCTAGGCAGTTTGTTCCACATTTGAACTGTTAAAAAATGGTCCATTAATTTGTGCTCTTAAAGTGTATTTTTTCCTACCATTTCTGTAGTTCCTTCTAGTCCACATTTTCTCCAATTGCTCCTTCACAGCCCCTGTGTCAGCAATGGTCATTTGCCGCATCCCCTCCCCCTGTAGAAAATGGGGCAGGATGGGAGAGGAAAGCGTTGTGTCCCCCCACCCCCTGCGGGTGCAGTGGCCCTGACCCACGGGGAAAAAGAAAGAGAGAGGCTGTCGGCCCTGCATTCACCCACCCCAGCTGGGGTTGCTAGGCAACCCTGGCCATGTCTGGCATGAAAAGTGCACAAACTGATTGCAGCACCACCCTGGCCAAAGGAGGCGAGGAAGGAGCGGCCGCTGTAGGGTGGGGCAGGAATTAGGCCTTGGTTGCCCCTGGCAACCATGTAAGGAACGCGCCATCTTAGAAGTCCCGGGCGCCATCTTAGAACTCCCCGGTCAACTACCTCATTCGGCCAGGCAGGAGCGGGGAGAAGGACGTGCTTCGAGGCAGCTCCAGTGACTAGTCCGCTTACCTCGAAGCACAGGGACCAAAGGGTGGAGTGGGGCGGGATTGCAACCCCCTCCCCAGGCCAGTACAGAAGTCTCTTCCCTGAAGCGGGAAGCACGTGGCTGCTGTGACCGGCAGCGAGAGGGACAGAGTGGGCCGGATTTCTCCCCCCCCTCCGGTACACAGGTTTTTCCCCCACAGAGTGGGGAACGGGTCAGGGTTGGTTGGGGATTCCCCCAGCGCCCTGGGGTTCTCCCCTCCCCTCACGGGGCATTGAAGTTTCCTCCCCAATTCGTGGGGAACAGGGTCGGGGTCAGGCAGGTGGGATTGCCACACACCCCAGGCCGGCAGATGTGTCCCTTCCCAAAGTGGGAGGCACGGGGCTGCAGCGAGAGGGGCAGAGCGGGGTTGGATTGCCTCCCCCCCCCTCGGCACACAGGTTTTTCCCCCACGGAGTGGGGAACGGGTCGGGGTTTTGGTTGGGGATTCCCCTGGCACCCTGGGGTTCTCCCCCTCCCCCCCACAGCCCATTGAAGTTTCCCCACCAATCAGTGGGGAACGGGGTCGGGGCCAGGCAGGTGGGACTGCCACCCCCCCGGTTGGCCCAAGTGGCCACGTGGGGGCCAAGAAAACCCCCTGCCCATAAGCCAGGCATGCACCGAGGAGGAAGCTGGCCTTTGCAGGCACTGGAGGCCAAGCAGGCCTATACTAGATTTAACCCTTTGGGGGTCAAGGGGTCAGGTGGGCTGGCCCCTCCCCCCCATAGTGGGCTGTAAAACCTTGGGGGGTCTGTGGAGTGGTAACCCCCCCCCGGGGCAGCATGAAGGAATAGGTCCTTCCCCCCCCCTCAGGATCAGGCAGGGAGGAAAAGAAAAGGGGGGACCTCCTGGTGACTGCCTGAAGGGCAGGTGAAGCCCCCCCCTCTCTCGCCCCCGGGTACAAGTTGCACTTATCACCCCCCCCTCTACAAAAGGAAGGATTATAAGGGGCTTGCTCAACCCATCCTCACCCTCCCCTTAGGACAGGGGACCACTCCAGGACAGTCCTGAGGGACCTGATTAGTGCCCCAGTGGGTGACTCAGCAGAGACATTGGGAGCAGTAAGGTGCCAAAATGCCCCCCCGCCGCAAGGGCCAGAGGAAGCCTCAAGCAAAGAAGGTAAGTAAGCCCCCCCCAAAAAAAGGCTAACCCAAAAAAACAGCAGCAAGGCGGGGCCTCGCAGGAGGCAGTCCTCCTGGCCATGCAGGCCCAGTTAGAAGGATATCAGGCCCGCATAGAGGAACTGGAAGGGGGTCGCAGTGAGCCCCCCCCGGGCAACATGGTGGCGAAGAAAGGGAAACCGGGCAACTGGTCCCGAGGGAAGAAGGGGCAGGTGGCCTGTCCCCAGGCTATGAGGAGGGCCCACGCCGCATGGGAAGTGGGCGTCGTCGGGCCCTGCCTTCTTGTTTCATGGACGAGGAACCGGGACAGAGCAGACGAAGGGAAGAAGGCCCCCCAACTATCAAGCTCAATTTGAGGCACTCCGGGAAGGAATGCGGGTGTTGTTGGAAAGCGTGGAGGTGGCACAGCACAGGCAGCAGGGACCAACAAGCCACATTGGTGGCCCAAGCCCCCGTTGCAGACCCGAACCCGTCGAAGGTGAGCAAGGGGGGAATGGCTGGTGGGAAGAAGAAGAAGGGGATCATTGGGGGGCAGGGCCCTTTAGGGGCCAAGGGGAGGACTCCCCAGCTAGGCCATGTGCGCATCAGGAACACGGAAGGAGTCAGTACTCAACTTGCCCTGAATGGAGTGGGCAAACTGGGGGGAGGGCAGCACGATGCCATGCTGTGGTTTGCGGACAGTGCACAAATCTGGACTACAAATCAGCAGCCTGAGTGTGGGGGGCGGGGCAGTGCTGTGCGCATCACACTGCACGGTCCTGTGGCCATCAGGAAGAGCTCCCACCCCTGGCGGGGGGGCATGCGGATGTGTCCACTCCACTATGGGAGCATTTGCTCCAAGCCACCAAGGAAAAAATATGGAGTGGCGAATACATTGACATATTCGCACTCCTCTTCAGCGACCCTATCCCAGATCCTAATGATAAGGAAGAGAGGAAAGAAAAGGAGAAGTTCAAAAGGCCAAAGGCCGAACGCACCTGGTCCAACTGGACAGCTGCTTATACTATTTATATGGGGGTGACACTGGTTAGGTTCCCAGAGCGAGGGCTGGAGATGATCAAATACTCGGACATTGTTCGCCAAGCATTCGATACAGGAGGACCGGGCGCTTGGCTGCGCTACGATGAATCTTTCTGGTGTAGGGTGGCCAACAACCTGAGACTGCGTTGGGATCTCCATGCTCACGATATCTGGCTGGAGTGCATCAGCTGCTCCAGGTATGCCCCCCGATCAGATAGTGGCCACGTCCTCTCGCGGATGGGGGGTACACAGCAAGGTGAAGGCGCACAGAGAAACAGACTGCGGCAGTCTCCAGGGGGGCCTACGTGTTGGGATTTCAACGATGGGGCCAGGTGTTTTCGCACCCAGTGTAAATTTAAACACGTATGCACCTAATGCGTGGGTGACCATGCCGCATCAACGTGTAATAGATTCAGACAGTACGGAGCCAGGATCAGGGGGCGAGGGGGTAACAGGCAGGCCCCTGCCAGCCAAGGAAGTGCCATTCAACCAGTGGGGAAGGGCGCCAACTCCGGTGTGGCATGAGGCACTACGACTGGCGACCGGGGACTACCCCAACCGCGAAACCGCTGATTACGTTGTAGAGGGTTTTAGGATTGGCTTCAGGATCCCCACCCAGGTCCCCCGTTATCATCTGGGGGCAAAAAAATTGAAATCAGTGACCGGTAATGAACAATTAGTCCAACAAAAGATTGATAAAGAAGTAAAGGAAGGTAGGATCCAGGGCCCCTTCGAAGAGTTGCCTATTCCCACACTCCGGATATCCCCCCTGGGCATAGTGCCAAAAAAGGCCCCGGGGGAATATCACATGATTCACCACTTGTCCCACCCTAAAGGGGAGTCGGTGAATGATGCGATCCCACCGGAACTTTTCTCGGTAAGGTATGCATCATTTGACTCCGCAGTTGAAATGGTGCATTCCTGCGGCAAGGCAGCCCTTCTCGCAAAATGCGACATCAAGTCGGCATTCCGTCTCCTGCCAGTGCATCCTGAGAACTTTGAGCGTCTCGGCATGCAGTTCCAAGGAAAATTTTACTTTGACAAGGCGATGCCCATGGGATGCTCCATCTCATGTGCGGCCTTCGAAAAGTTCTGCACCATTTTGGAATGGATTGCGTGCCAGCATGCAGGGCGGAGCTTGATGATGCACTATTTAGATGATTTCCTTTTCTCAGGAAGGGCGGGGACAGCGGAATGTGCATCCGGGATGCGCACATTCCAGAGAGTGGCCGCGGAACTGGGGGTACCGTTGGTGCCTGAAAAAACCGAAGGCCCAACGACCAAGTTGACATATCTGGGCATAGAGCTCGACACCGTAAGCTCCCTATCTAGACTGCCAGCCGACAAGCTCCAAACCCTCAGGGAATTTATAGCGACAACCAGGGAAGCTGCCAAGATAACAATCAAGCAGTTGCAGTCCCTCATGGGTAGCCTTAATTTTGCCTGCCGAGTCATTGCACCAGGGAGAGCCTTCATGTCTCGATTATATGCCCATATGGGGAGCGACCGTCCCCCGCATCATCATGTCCAGGTGACAAGGGTGATGCGGGACAATTTGGCAACCTGGGAGGCCTTCCTCCAAGGCTATAATGGGGTGAGCTTTTGGCGGCAACGACTCCTTTTGGAGTCGGAGCTCCAAATACAATCTGACGCGGCAGGCGGCCACGGGTTCGGGGTGTACTTCAGGTGAACGTGGTGTGCAGCCCCATGGCCCGGGGAGTGGGAAACACAGGGATTAACCTGTGACCTAACATTCCTGGAGTTCTTCCCCATAGTGGTGGCAGTGGAGCTATGGGAGGCAGAATTTTCCAACAGGCGGGTTCTCTTCTGATGTGACAACATGGCAGTCGTTCATGTCATCAATAAGCTGTCATCGAAGTCGGAAAGGGTTATGCAGCTAGTCCGGCATTTTGTACTTAAATGCTTGTGGGCAAACAATTTGTTCGTGGCCAAGCACGTGCCCAGAATTGATAATGGCATAGCCGATGTCCTTTCTCAATTTCAGACAGACTGTTTTCGCCAACTCGCACCAGACACCATGGAGAACCCAGAGCCGTTGCCGAGGGACATGTGGAGCCTTGGATTCTAGACCTAAATCAGGCAGTGCAGGGATCCCTTGCTCTCAGAACCAGGTGGGCGTACGAAACGGCTTTTGGAGAGTTCCAGGAATACAGGTCAGGGAAAGGCTGGGAACTAGGATTCCCCATCCCTGAGGGCCAGATGCTTCAATTTGCCCTCCAACGAGGTTTGACGCCGGGTACGATTGGGGGAAAAATATCTGCCATCTCCTTTATGAGCCGCCTGGCGGGCCACCCATCTCCCGATAACGGCTTTTTTATGAGCTGTCTTAAGGAGAGTTGGGCCCGTAGCGCCCCGCAGACTCAGGACGTGAGGGCCCCCATTACCCCTCAGCTCCTCACGATGATCAGCCAAGCATTACATACTGTGTGTCACTCGGACAGTGAGATAGTTCTTTTCACTGCCGCATTTCGCGTAGCACTATTTGGGGCCTTCAGGATCGGGGAGATCGTCCCCCAATCCAGGAAAGATAGGTAGGGTGCGGCCCTGCAGATCCATGATGTGGGTTGGCAGGGAGACACCCTCTTGTTACATCTAAGGAGATCAAAGACGGACCAAAGGTCAAAAGGTAGGGTCGTGAGGCTGTGCCCTTCGGGCGATACCCTTACATACCCTGTTGAAGCAATGAAGCAGTATCTAACATCCCGCCCGAAGGCAGAGGGCCAGTTGTTTCTCCACAAGGACGGGACTCCGCTGATGCGATATCAGTTTGGGGCAGTCCTTAACATGTGCATGCAGGAAGCAGGCCTAGACCCAGGTTGTTACACGGCACATTCCTTTCGCATAGGGGCGGCATCGGTGGCTGTGAGCATGGGTCTGCCCGCGGAACGTATAGAACATATAGGGAGATGGCGGTCTGCTGCTTACCGTTTTTACATAAGGGACACCAAGCCGAGAATGTCGGGGCATGTGGGCACTCGTCGGCAAACGGTTAACTATGATTTCTTTTCCAGATGTGGAACCCCCGCGGGGACGGAAGGTGGTGTGGATCATTGGCCACAGTATTGTCCATTGGGCTGGAAAGATGGCCGCATGCAGTGGATGGGGCACTTAGCTGGGCTTAGGCGATAGGGCAAATATAATTTGGCTGGGTTGACGCGGAATGCTGTGGGAGCAATTGCTCCCAGCGCTGTCTGCAGCAGCAGAGAAATTCCCGGCACTGGTAATAATGGTAATCCATTTGGGAGAAAATAACCTGCCCAAGGTTACGGGGCTTTTGCTTACAAAGAGGGTGAAGGCAGATCTGCAAAAGGTGAAGGATTGGTTCCAGGGGTGCACCCTGATTTGGTCTGAAATGTTGAAAAGGAGAGTCTGGGCTAACACCCACCACCCGGGTAGAGTGGACCGGGCGAGAAAAAGAGCAAACTCGGAAATTGATAACTGGCCGCAGCGAACATGGGGTTCGCAATTTCTCATATGGAGATTAGGCATGATAGGGACGAGTTGTATCAGAGTGATGGGGTCCATCTATCAGATGCTGGATGTAGTATATATCTTGGGGTCCTGAAACGCAGCCCATATAAAATCCTCTCAAGTTGAATTTTGGTGGCGAACCAGCCAAGCAGAGCTGGCGGTTCTGGTGGCGGTAGGCTGAGTTCAGGCCAACGGTTAAAAGTTGAAACGGTTAGGATAGCATAGGGTAGCAACATCTCCTTAAGAGATGGGTATTGGCCATACATAGCCGCTCAGTGCGGCCCACTGTATGGCCAGCCCAAGGGTGAGAGACGAGCGGCCGAACCTGCTGGGCGGACCATGCACCAAACAGGAGGTTAAGGTGTCCTCATCCTTGTTGTTTAAACCCCTGCCTCAGTGGGCGAGGGGATAGGTGCGAACAACCCGCCCTGGCCCGGTTAAACCGGTAGTAGGGGTAGGGTGTAAGTTGAAAAGTTGGTTAAGATAGGGCACAGGATGATTCCCCTCAGGCTTAACCTGAAGATGGTAGAGGAGGGCACCAGGCAAACAGGACAATGCCTGGCACAATAGGGGAACCTCCTGTTGGGAAGCTTAACAGTTAGGGATAAGAGATTGATAGGACCCCAGTTCAAAGGGGGAAGTGGGAGGGTTACCTCTTCCCCCTTTTGGCTAAATAATAAAGAGTGCAGCCGTTCAAATCCATATATTGTGTCCTCGTCTTCTTTGGGGGGGTGCGGCGACAATATTATCTACTCTTCCCCAGTCTTCTGGGACCTCACTAGTTCTCCATGAGTTCTCAAATGTTCTAGTTTTGGGTTCCAAGACTATCAGGTAGCTCCTTCAATTCATATAATTGGGATCTGAGGACTTGAATTGATTCAAATTGGCCAAGTGCGCTCTGATGTGCTCCCAACTTATCCCAAGTGGTTTCCCTTTCCCATTCATGTTTATATCAGTTTTTCTAGTTCTCTCTTCACAGATTATCTTCTTTGAAAAGATTGAAGCAAAATAAATCTTTCCATCATCTGAAAATAGCTTTCTTCTGCACTGAGTACTGAACTTCATTTGTCTTCCTTTTGCTCCTAACATATCTGTAGACCACCTTCATGTTGTTTCTAACAATTTGTTTTTTGCTTTTGCCTTTCTGATTTTGTACAGATATGTTCATGATAGCCCCCGGAAGGGTGCAAGACCTATTAGATCGGTCCGCCCCCGGAGACTTATGGAACCAGATCGGTTCCGGAATGCTCTGGGGGAGTTTCCCCTGGACCTTGACACCCGCTCTGTCGATGATCTCGTAGCCTTGTGGAACACCTTGTTAGCCGAGACCATTGACAGAGTGGCCCCCAGGCAACCGCTGCCCTCCCGAGTCTCCCGCAGGTCTCCTTGGTTTACTGAAGGCCTGTGGTGTTTGAAGCGGGAGATCAGGCAGTTAGAGCGATGGTGGTGCCGGACTCGCGACCAGTATGATCGATCGCAGCATAAGAGAAGTTTAAAGACCTATGCTGTGGTGGTGCAGGCAGCAAAGAAGCAGTTCTTTGCTGCTCTTATTGTATCTGCAAAGTCACGTCCAGCGGAGCTTTTCCGGATGATGAAAGGCTTGGTCAGTCCTGCCTGCCTCCACCTGGACCTGGACCTGGAGCAATCCAGTGACCGCTGTGACTGGTTTATCAAGTACTTTGTAGATAAGATCGCTCGCATCCGCCATGATTTTGGCACCACAGTTACTACAGAGAATCATCTTGGGGCTATGGATGCCCTGTCCTGTCCTGTTTTGTGGGATTGGTTTCAGATGGTATCGCCTGCTGAAGTGGAGTCCTTGTTGGGATCCGTTCATGCCATTACTTGTGAGCAAGATCCATGCCCGTCCTGGCTGGTGAAAGCTAGCCAGGAGATGTTACGGCCGTTGCTGGTTGGGGTGGTTAGTGCCTCCCTTCGGGAGGGCAGGGTGCTTGACTGCCTAAAAGAGGCTGTGATTAGACCCCTGCTCAAGAAACCATCTCTTGACGCTGATACTCCTGCCAGTTATCGGCCAGTCTCTAACCTTCCCTTTTTAGGGAAGGTTATTGAACGGGCTGTGGCACGGCAGCTCCAGGAACATCTGGACCGCACCAGTTTCCTTGATCCCTCCCAGTCTGGGTTTCGGCCTGGGTATGGTATAGAGACGGCAATGGTGGCCTTGGCTGACGATCTCCATCTGGCGTTGGACCACAGTCGTCAGACCTTACTGGTCCTGCTAGACCTTTTGGCTGCATTCGACACAGTCGATCATGAGGTGTTGGTGACTCACCTGTGGGACCATGTCAGAATTGGCAGGATGGTCTTGGACTGGTTTCGTTCATTCCTGGCCAGGAGAACTCACTGGGTGGTCTTGAGGGAGTGTACATCTTCTCCCCGGGGCCTCACGTGTGGAGTCCCGCAGGGTGCCATTCTGTCCCCCCTCTTGTTTAACATCTATATGCAGCCATTGGGGGAGATCGTGNAGTGTCATCAGTATGCTGATGACACTCAGCTCTACCTCTCCTTTTCCATCGACCCAGGCCATGCAGTCTCCTTATTTTCCCAGTGCCTGTCAGCTGTGGGGGCTTGGATGAGGTCGAGCCATCTGAAATTGAATCCTGACAAGACGGAGGTGATGTTGGTGGGCGAGGGCTTGGGGGACCTGGGGGTGGTTGAATCTCCTCTTGTTGGGGGGGTTCATCCCCCCCATGGTGTCTCAAGTGCGGAGTCTGGGTGTGCTCCTCGATTCGTGGCTCAGCTTGGAATCTCAGGTTGTGGCCATGGCGGGGAGTGCTTTTCGGCAGTTACATCTTGTCCGGCAGCTTTGGCCATATCTCTCAGACTCCGACCTCGCCACTGTCATCCATGCCTTCATCACCTTGAGGCTGGATTACTGCAATGCGGTCTACGTGGGGCTGCCCGAGAAGCTCGTTCAGAGGCTGCAGCTGGTGCAGAATGCCGCGGCCCGTCTCCTGACGGGGGCGGGTCGCCGGAAGCACATGACACCAGTGCTCTGGGCTCTGCACTGGCTGCCTATAAAGCACCGGGCCAGGTTCAAGGTACTGGTTTTAACCTTTAAAGCCCTTCATGGTCTAGGCCCTGCTTATCTGCAGGACTGCCTTACTCCCCATGTGCCTGGGTGACCCTTGAGATCATCCGTGAGAGCCTTTTTGGAGGTTCCCCGGGCGAGGTGGGTGGCCACCGATGTTAGATCTTTTTTGCTGGTCGCCCCTGTGCTGTGGAATTTGCTCACGGAGGAGGCTCGGCTGGCTCCCACTCTCCTGCTGTTTCGGCGTATACGTAAGACCTGGCTGTTCCATCAGGCTTTTGGCAAGTGGTAGGGATGGGGTGGGGGCAGAGATGGGGGCTTTCCCCACATTTTGGGGTATTTTTAAATTATAATTGCAAATTGTTTAAAAATTTTATATTGTTTTAATGTTTTAATGAAAGTTGTTCGCCACTCTGGGCTGCCCTGTGGGTAGGAGGGGCGGGATATAAATTTTAAATAAATAAATAAATAAAAAATATTCAGCACATCCTTCAAGGAACAATAACAGTGAAATTCTGCACACAGATAATGCTTGAAATTAACATGGATATTATTGTTGTTGTTGTTGTTGTTGTTGTTATTACTGGTGCCAAGCAGATAAAAAATATGTATGTCTTTCCAACTTGAAAGGTGTGCTTCATGTGCTTACATTAATTCACAGAGAATGTATAATAAATAATAATAATATTAAAAATTCTGGATTAGGTCTGAAAGGAGCAATTACAGAGAATGATGTTTCCATCAGAAACGGGTCATTTACCTTCATTTACATGATGAGGAAACTTACCTGTTTTTTGCTGTCTTTTTGCTATTTACGGTACCTCTAGTAGCTTGCCTGTGCCACCTTGCCTAGCGTTGCGATGCTAGCTGCCTTAAATTGTGCCAATTGTGCAGCAATTGTTACCTGCCTTAAACCTGTGCCAATTTATGGCACTGAAAAGAGCCATATATTGATGGAAAATACCATAGATTGATGGAAAATACCATAAATTGACCAAAATGCTGGAAATTGATCTAAAATTAAGACTATAGCTGAAAATGATGGAAAAGAAAGAAATGTCAGGAAATCTCAATTGCCGATCCCCCCAATAGTGGAAGTGTGGAATCAATAGTGAGGAAATACCAACAAACATTTGCAAACATGCCAGAAAAAGTTGTTTTCACAAATACAGCATATTGCTGTTCTTGATTTCCATAGTGCATCCTTAAATAAGTTATTCATCTGCCAGAGACTTCACATAGCTCATCGCAAACCTTGTGGATCAATTCAAATTAAAAATGTGAATTTTCTTGGTACGTTTGCTTGTAGCCCTTAACACTAGTGTGTGCTTAATGGAGAATAACCATCTTTGAGGACAAAAACAAACAAACAGAAGAGAAACATACTGTGCTGTAATACGTATACTGATTTAATAATTGTTCACATTTAAAGCAATTATATCAATTTGTAGCTTATCCCGATGTCCTTGTTTTCTTACCTGTTCCCCCCCTCAACCTACGTTAGATACAAAGATAATTATTTACAGATTTAGTCGGTCCTAATTACATGTCATTCCTTTTTATTCCTCTACTCCGGTAGTCTCCAGTCTTTTTGTTGCCAAAGAACTACTTTCAGATTTCAAGGTTTATTATTTAGCACACACACACACACACACACACACACACACACACACACACACACATATATATATAATTTTCAGTGTTTTGGCTACTTTGCAAGCTTTATCTGGCTTTATCTGTGAGGTAGGCAATTATTATTTCACAGATGAGAAAGTGAGGCTGAAAGGCAGAGACTTGCCCAAGGCCACCTACTGAATGCATGACAAGGTGTGTTTTTAATACTGCTGCAATGAGAATACGATCACATTATCATGAGAACTGGGGAGAGTCTCGCAGCCCTGGCAAGACCTTGCACATTCTCGATAGGGATTTTGAGACTCTCACAAGATTCTTGAAAACCTAAAAAAAATGTTCTGCACATGTGCAAAATGGCCACCTTGGCCATTCTGAACATGTGCAGTCTCTGGTGGCCATTTGTGCATGTGCTGAATGACTTTTGAGGTTTCTCGAAAATCTTGAGAGACTCTTGGAAACCCCCAAAAGCTTGGAGCATACATAGAATGGCCACTGCAATCATTCTGTGCACGTGCATTAGTGGCCATTTTGCGCATGCACAGACCATTTTGAGGGTCATTTGATTCTCTGTGAGAATGGAGGCGAGTCTGCTGATTCTCACGAGAGTCTCAAGCGGAGAAACTCTGAAAGACTGCAAGATTCTCACTGAGATTCGAAGGGCTTGAGAACTTGTTTCAGCCCTAGTTTTTAAATGAGAAAGGTGATGGGGGATTCTCAGTGGCCACAGTGTGGCTCTTCCAAGGATCACCCATGGAGATGGAGTGCGTGCGGAGGGATTCAAACAGGCGGCTCCCAGTGTAGCTACCATGGCCACAGAGATAGCACCCGTGTATTCCCCCTGCCACAGAAATTGGGGGAAGGGGGAACACGCCTGACTTGCCTTTTTAAGTGACATGTCCCCAGTGCAAGCTGGTGTCCCTGGTGTGAGCTGGTCTCCCCAGAACTCCCAGCCAATTCTTGTGACTTGCAATGGCCACTTACCCCTTCCCACTGAGTGCCAATGAGTGGCTGATCTGTATGCTGTCCTGGCTAGCTGCTGCAGTTCATATGTGCATTCAAATGCCCAGGACGTTAGATGTCAGTGTACTTCTTCTTGTTGCTAATAATTTCTATAGCACTTTCAGTGTTCAGAGTGTTTTATGGCCCTTTTCTCGTTCACCCTCACAACAATGGTGTGAGGCAGGATATTGAGATCTGCACATACTGCTCAAAGTTAAGCATAAATCTTTGTGATCATTTCATAGCGTGTTAAAAGATATGCATCACTTCTGAGAAAATTCTTCCATAGGACACAAGGCTGTAATTTCAGTGGCTTTGATCTCATCCCAAAATTTACCCATCTGAGAGAACAATAATTCTTTATAGTCTTGTATCCAGGAACACTTACCTAGGGAGTAAACAAAATTAACTCAATAATAAACTATTTAAAAATAAAATAATTATTAATAATTCATACATTTTACTTATATAGTACCCCCCCTTCCCCACCATACAGTGCTTGGGACACTTCAAAGTAATACAGTAAAATACAATACCATAAAACAACTGGGAATCCACATAAATTACAGTTTGCATTTTGCAACAGTTTTAAAAGGGAAAGGGAAAGGAGGAGGAAAAATATATATAGGCGAACCAGCAGTGGATCCTTTAGAAGCACCTGGAGAATATTAAAAGTTTTTAGGAAGTGAGGAGGGCGGAGCTTAGAGAAATATCCAGAGGGAGCGAGTTTCACATTTAGAGGCCTGTGGGTCTCTAAATTGCAAATGACATTTAATGTGGTCAAGTGCAAAGTGATGCACGTAGGGGAAAATAATCCAAACAATGTGTACACAATGCTGGGTACTAAACTAGGAGTTACCACTCAGAAAAAGGATCTGGGGGTGGTTGTGAACAATACAATAAAATCCACAGCACAGTGTCCAGCAGCAGTCAAAAAAGCAAACCGAATGTTAGGAATTATTCAGAAGGTGATAGAGAATAACACTGAGGAGGTCATAATGGGAGGTCATAATGCCTCTATACAAATCAATGGTGCAACCGCACCTTGAATATTGTGTGCAATTCTGATCGCCCCATCTTAAAAAAGACATAGCTGAACTAGAAAAGATACAGAGAAGGGCAACAAAAATGATCAAGGGCATGGAAGGGCTCTTGTATGAGGAGAGGCTTCGTGGGTTGGGGCTCTTCAGCTTGGAGAAAAGACGGCTGAGAGGAGATATGATAGAGGTCTATAAAATCATGAGTGGTGTGGAACTAATAAACAAGGAGCAGTTATTTACCCTCTCAGCTAGTATTAGAACTAGGTGACACTCCATGAAATTCTTGGGTGTCAAGTTTAAAACAAATATAATAATTTTTTTTTTCACTCATCGTATAATTGGGTTGTGGAATTTACTGCCAGATGCTGTGGTAAGGGCCAGTACTATAGCTGAGTTTAAAAGAGGTTTGAACAAGTTTCTGGAAGACAGGTCCATTGGCAGTTATTAGCCATACAGGATAAGGGAACATGACGGGAGCTGGGGGAAAAAAGCGGGAATGAATCACCCATTATCACCTGTTGGGTGCTTCTCCCAAGCCACCATGATTGGCCACTGTCGGAGACAGGATGCTGGGCTAGATGGACCATTGGTCTGATACAGTATGGCACTTCTTATGTTCTTAAGTTCATTGAGAAATTTAATTAACTGTTTGGTCATTTTCAAATCCTTGTCCGATTTTTACCATCTGGTTATCACAAGAGTTTCAATTTCACTCCAAAACAATTTGGCATGTTTTTTTGTGTGCATACCTCTGCCATGAGTGATGGGCACATACTGTCCCCATTCCATTCATACACTAAAATGAAAGCCATATCATGATGCCACACTAACAGAGAAGCAAAGTCAATGCCACTCCAAATGAAGTGAACTACTAATGTGAACTTTCTCCTGAGGAGTGCGTAACTTAGATCTGTTGATACCACTTGCAGTTAACTGATGTGGTTGGTTTTATGTTTTGTGGTATCAAATGTTATGACTAGCATAAGTTCATGAAATTGTGTAAAAAACCCCAACAAATTACAGTAATTCCAATAAGCAAATATGTTAATCTTCGTTTCTTTGTGCCCGCACTACCCATAAGAACAGACAAATCATGCTTTGGGATAAAAGAGGCATCGTCAACAACTTTATTACATTATGTATACACTTAACAACCAGCAAATAAAGAAACCTGTGTGTATGTAGCAGAGAGGAACCATGCTAATACAAAGCAGGCAAGGAGGCTGAGCTAAGTCTTGCCCGTCTAACCCGGTTGAATTGACCTTTTGAATTCAACCTCCCCTTGGGTCAGGGAGGGTTAAAGCCCCCTACCAGCTGTCTCGAGCCTGGGCTGGGGCCCCTGCCCTTAAGACCCCCCCCCACTCCCCAAGTGGTAATGGGGTGCAAGTGCGTTCCTTTAGCTCTTAGGGAGTCTTACCACAGCATGGTTCCTACCCCACTAACTGCCACGAAAAGGGGGAGGAAGAAACTTCACCCAACCCACAGGTATCCGAAAATGCATATGGAAGACAACCCTCAAGTCCTCCAACCAGACAGCATTCCCCTGCTCAGACAAATGTAGGCCGTGTTCTAGAAAAAGACCTGCATCCTGGCACACAAACTTCTCATGGTGTACCACCAAGCCTTCCAAGTATTCAAAAAACGCCCACATAGCCCTGTTGATTTTATGATTAGCATGCTCTGTTTTGCCCGGTGTGGTGGCGTACCACCAATACCGGCGCTCAAGCAAATCCAACCACCATATGGAGGACTGTGGGCATGCAGCCACCAATTTGGAGATGTTATTCTTCATCTCACCAGTGAGCTCCCATGCACTGCACAGGCCAAGGTCATTCTCACCCAAGTGGATGACCGGTACGTCAGGTGGCTCAAAGCATGCCGGCCTGCTGAACAGTGAAGGCTTCAGATGTCCCCATCGCATACCACTGTGCCTAAACCAATAAATCTGGGCCCGCAGTCCACAACCCAGTTGGGTGTCAAAGTCTGAATTAGCAGAATGACGTTCGGACCAACACACAATGCTGTGCCCACAGAACCAAACGGTGAGCAGCCATCCCAAGCCTGAAGGTGACAAAACAAAACATAATATTGTTACAGACAAGTTAGAGCTTACTGAGGAGAGCTGAAAGGCTACACGTAAGTGTGATAAGTGCCTGATCTCCATTTACCTATAGCCTTAATCTGAGAGGTTGCAGACCCAATTCAGAAAGAGTGTGACCCATAGTCGGATGGCTGCAGTCCCAGAATTGCTAAACCTTTGCTAAAAATTGCCTGAAATTTGAATTTGGTCAGAAATGACCCTGCCAAATGCATGAAGAGGGAGCCCTATAGGCGTGGTCAAACATCCAAGTAAGCATCCAATTCCAAGACTAGGCACACCACCCCAACTGGGGATTGGTGCAGCGTCAATAGCTGACCCCATAATTACTGATCAGTCTTGGGTCACTGAATTGTGATGGTGATAGTCGGGCCTTTGGACTATGTCCTGGAACTCTAGGGCAGTGCCCGACCGATCACCCTGTGAAGAAGGTACTAACTCACTGATCCTTAATGCTGCAAAAAATGCTATGGAAAAAAACACCCAGAAAAGCAACATCTCGTAAGGAGATGAACAGATCCGTGGCAGTGCGGCAATAAAGTGGGCCAGTGTATTAACAGGTAGTGGTCAATGGGCGTCCCTACTAATACTATGCTCTTTGGCCCACCCCTTGACATCCCAGAAGAGCATGAAACCCGCACATGGGTCCACCACCCTCTGTGCCTTGCAGAAAAAGGAGATAGCTGCTAGGTGACACTTTATGGTGTGTGATGCCAACCTGCGGCAACTCAAGTGGACTGAAAACCACTCCATGTGACTGGGGTGGGTATGGGCCATTGATTCTGAATAGGGCTGATGTGGCAGCAGCTGTTACCAGGTCGCGATTCCATTCTGCCATTTTGGAATTGCCCGCACCACACAGCGGCTTTTCTGCTGATATTCCGCTAATTCCGCCGGCATTCTGCAAATTCGGAAACTATCGGAAAAATTACGGAATTGTCGGAAACTGCCAGAAAACCGCTGTTCCACTATTTTGTGGTGCTGGCAGAATGGCGGAAGTAGCGGAAATGTCATGTTTCCGCTATTTTGCGAAGCCTGTGGAAGTAGCAAAATTAAATTAGCAGAACTGCAGAAGTAGCAGAATAAAACTAGCAGAATGAAAGCCTCTGCCATGCCATATCACTAATTGTGGAAACATTGTTTCCGGTGGAAATAGCTACCACTGCGACATTCCACTACAGCCCTAATTCTGAAAACCGTGGGCAGACAGAAAATTGCAGAATTCCCGGGAAGAGTTTGTGTATGAATGCCAGGTGGAGCTTGACACCACAGCTTTAATGCCCATGTCTAGTCTTTGCTCCCAAGCTCCCACAAGGCCTCCGGCATCACCTCCAGATTGATGTTGGTGCTGGGTGCCAGGGAATGGAACCACTCCATCTGAAAAAGAGAGAGGGAATCAGCAATATCATTATGTATGCTGGGCACGTGTTTGGCAAAGAAATATGTGTTAAGGGAAAGGCACTTCAGGACAAACCAATGGACTAATGTCATGACTCTGCAGGATTTACTAAACTGCTGGTTGACTACCTGTACCACTGCCTGGTTATTGGACCAAAACCATACATGATTGTCCCGGAAGTGCTGCCCCCAGAGCGCCAAAATCACCAGCAATAGAAAGAGCTCCAGAAAAGTTATGTCTCTGATTATCTCTGTGGAAGCCCATTGGGGCAGTCATCGCTGGGCGCACTAGCTGCCCTGAAAGAAAACCCCTAAACCTGTCCCACCTGCAGCATTGGACACCACTTGAAGATTCGCTTTGAGCAGCCGCATTTCCCTCCACAGCAAAATCCTATTGTAGCTATCGAGGAACGTTAGTCAGATCATAAGGTCATCCCTAAGGTCTTTGGATATCTGAATATGGTGGTGAGGAGCCATCACACCTGCCGTGGCTCGGGCCAGCCAACCACAGAATGCCCTACCGGGGGCCACCACTCTACAGGCAGAGTTTAAGTGGCCTAGCAAAGTTTGCATGGTCCTTAAAGTCACCTTCTTGGTGCCCACCATGATTTTAAGCAGCACCCGCAGGGAGAACAGCTTGTCCAGAGGGAGACTCGATGTGCAAGACACTCTGTCAATTATTATACCCCAAAAGGAGGGCCGGGTACTTGACTCTCCGTCTTTTCCCCAGTCAATGGGACGCCTAGTTCGGCTGCTACCGTAGCGAACGTAGCCATAAACCGTGAATACTCCTGGGAGCCTGCCCTTCCCAAAAAGAGGTAATCATCAAATAATGTGATATGGAAGGTAAACCTGCCCTATCTCTCACTGCCCACTCCAGCATGGTGCTGAAGTGTTCAAAAAAAGAGCAGGAAATGGCACAGCCCGTGGGCATGGCCTTGTCATAGAAAAACTAACCCCCAAAAGAGAAACCAAAGATAGCAAAATCTCTTGGGGAGACTGGAAGAAAGCAGAAAGCTGATTTTATGTCACACTTTCCCATGAGCGCCCCTTTCCCACATGCATGCACGATACGCACCACGGCATCAACGAATGTGTACTGCGCTGAGCATAGCACGGGGTCAATTCCATCGTTGACAAAACTGCCCCTGGGGTATGACAAATGATGTATCAAGTGGTACTCCCACATGGTCTTTTTTGGCACTATCCCCACTGGTGAACACCTCAAGGGATGAAATGGAGGGGCTCAGAACGCCCCGCCACCCTCCCTGCTGCTGTTTCTTTACCAATCTTAGAACACACCACATCCTCCATTTCCCACACAGATTTCAAGTTGTTAGCTAACTGACTGACCCATGGACCAGTGTAAGGAATCTGAAAACCCTTCAAAATACCCCACCATAAGTAATCAGTGTCGACCCTGTTAGTGTAACACTACAGATGGGGACCTAGCACTTCAAGCTTGATTGGCGTAAGAGCCAAACCGTGGACCCTCCGCTTGCCTGCTGTGCCTCTCCACCCACATGCTGATCCTGCTTTGGGCCTCCATTAGTAAACCTCTGCTTCCTGGAATCGGAGCACCCCTAGAAGTAGGAAGAGGCAGGGTGACTGCCTCCGCAATTAGCACAGACGTGAGCGTATTTACAATGGACACGAAAACACCCCTTCCCATTGAAAGCCCAACATATCAGCTTCCCCAGCACTTGCTTCAAAGGCCCTGGTAGTACCACCCCGCTCCACATCCGGATGCCTGCCACAGGGCAGTGTGGGGTCATAATTTGTGAGTCCGTATTGTAATCTATAATATCCCAGCACATGTGGGTGTTGGATGCAGCCCTATGATGAAACATTTCATCGTATTCGAGTCATGCCATCCCCCCAAAGTCTAAGTATGCCTCCTGAATGATAGCAGCATATTGTATTAGCTGCCAAGTCCTACTTGGGAACCTGTATGCCACTACCCCCATATAGTTATAGAAGCAGGCTGACTATTTTTCCCAAGTCCTGGGTACCGGGGGCCTTTTCGTTTGCCCTTTCCCCCTTTGTCAGACTCCGTGCCCTCCTCACCCAGCTCCTCACCGTAAAATTCCCTGTCCCAGGGAAATTCGTTGTCCCAGGTGGCAGCGGTCCACATGGACTCACACCGCCCCCCCACCTCTGACAGTTTAAATTAACTTTTTAAGCACTGCATGCCCTCCCCTGAGCTTTTCAATGTTATGTGGGCTCACACAGCCCCTCTGGGGTTTCCTAAAGGGAGTTTAAGCCCAACCGCCTGGTGTTCCCCATGGGCTTTACCAGCCAATGGGCCCCTGACTTACCTGAAGAAGAGATCCAGTAATCCAGGTAAGAGATCCTTCAAAAATTATTGTGTGTGGTTCTGCACCGGAGGAAAGAGGAAGAGGCACCTGGCCAGGTCAGGTATATATACTGGTCAGGTCTCCACCCACCAGGTGCCTCTCCTCCCCCCCCCATTGGGCCACGGTGCTGTGCCTCATGAGTTGCAGGGGAGAGGCAAAATAACCCCTTGCCCATCGCTTGCCCTGCATCCTGTTCTATGGAGGTGGGCACAAACCCACCCACCCCTGATGAGAGCATGGGAGTGCTCTCTTCTTTTGTAGCCTCTCTGATCAGTCTGTTTCTCTTGGGGGATGGACAGGCCATAGAGCCTGCATGACTGCGGACTGCATTTCATTTGCCATTTTGAAGCCAAAACTCTTCCTTTGCCCTCTTCAGAGGAGAGAGAGAAACAATCTTGGATTGGCAAGACAGTGAGGGGCTGGGGCTGCATAGGGGTGTGAGAACACTGGGGGTTTGGGGTTCAGCCCCCTGTGAAACCATTTGGGGTTCAGCAGTTTGGCCCAAACCTGTTTGGGGGGGACCCATTTGGGTGGGGGGCAGGGGGGAACCCCAGTGGAAGGGGCACCGGAGCTCACCTCCCCCCCTACCCTGCTCAGCCTACTAATATTATTTTATTTTTTTTTAAACACCCCAGGGCTTGCCCTACCTGGTGGCCCTGGAGCTCTGGCCCTGGGTCCCACAGCGGTGGTGGGTACAGCTCCGGTGGTGCTGCGGAGTGCTTCATGCCTCTACTAGGCTTTCCGGGTCAGGTGACCGTGTCAGGTGACCCAGAAGGCTTAGTAGAGGCCTGAAGCACTCCTTGGCCACCAACGGAGCCAGCCCTGCTGCCAGCCCCAGGACTGGAGCTCCAGCACCACCAGGTAGGTTAGGCTCTGGACTGAGGTCCAGTGGTGGCAGCAGAGCCAGCTCCGGTGGTGCTGCGTAGTGCTTCAGGCTTCTACTAGGCCTTCTGGGTCCCCTGACCCAGTCACCTGACCCAGTAGGCCTAGTAGAGGCCTGAAGCACTGCACAGCACCATCGGAGCTGGACCCACTGCTGCCGCCATGGGACCCAGGGCTGGAGCCCTGGCGCCACCAGGTAGGGCGATCCCTAGGGTGGGGGGTTAAAAAATTTTTTAGTAGACTGCGCAGGGTGGGGTGGGAGGTGAGCTCTGGCACCCTTTCCACCTGTGCAGCCTGGAGGGCAGGGAAACCGGGTTCCCCCCTGCCCCAGCCCCCTGCCTGAATGGGTTCAGAACCCAAACTTTGTTCGGACGGTTAGGGTAGGGAGCAGTTTGGGGGGTTCATGTATGGGCCGAATACCCGGAGTTCGGGCCGAACCCCGAACCCCAAACTGCGTTGCACATTCCTAGTGCTGTGCGCGTGGAATGTAAGCAGAGGTTCAAGGCCTTGTGGGGTGTAAGATTTTCCCTTGTGTCTGGCAGCCTGGGGAGTGATCCAGGCCATGGGAGTTTAGACAACAAGGACCTGTTTCTCCAGGTACCCCAGAACTCTTCTTTTGGGAACCAGGTGGAAGCCAGAAGAAGGAACTGCTATTGCTTGTTTGCCTGCATACAGCCCTGGGGCTTAGAAGAAGGAGAAAATCTGCTTATGAAACAGTGAGATTCTGTAGTGTTCAAATCATTGGGATACTTTTAAAGCTGACCAATGCAAGAAAGTTCTACCCTCAACACCTATTTGGACACTAGGACTAAAAGGGGGGTTGAAAAAAATTCTGGGGGAGGGAAGGAGATAAATTGTTGCTGCTGTGTGTGTGCTTTATTAAAGCCAGTGTCTGTGTTACTTTACATGTTAGGTTTGCGATATTGCATAGTAGTTTCATTTGGCTTTATATAGTCTGGGCATTGTGAGACCTGCTTGGTTTTTGTTTCATTTTTTCCTGTGAGGATGTGGATGGTCTTTAGGGGAAAATCACATCTCCCAGGTGGACCACAGACACCATAATTAGTTTAGCTACAAGTGACAATTGTCGTTTTTGTTATCGTTATTGCAATAACGAAAAAGATCATCAATAATGACAATCATACTGAAAAAGACAATGTCATTATTAGTGCTGTGGCAGTTGGGTTTTGGAGGGAAAATGTGGAGGGGGAAAGCAGACATCTCGGAGCTCTAAACAGGGTTGAACTCTTAAACTGTGCCTGTGTTGGGAGGGGCGAGCAGCTCAGTCGTATCTGATGGATGTAACACTGGCCAACGAGCAGCATGAGCAGGCCCCAACAGTCTCATGGCACTTTGTGATTGCTCAATGCCTGAAGCTTCCCATGACCAATCAGGGGGGCTTTGGGGGATTGCACTGAAACCCTTTATAATGGGAGGGCCAGGCTTTTCTCTCTGTTCTGTGAGAGCTCTGCTTGTCAGGTTGTGTTTACAGAACTGCGATGCTTGCATACAAAAAATCCTCCCTAGCCCTCATTGTATTACCACCAATACCTTTCCTTCCTCATACCCTATATTTTACCTTCTCCCTTTCCCTGCCCTTCTCCCCCCCTGTGCATTATATATAGATTAGATATAGATACATATTATAGATATATATATTAGATTAGAATAGTTATATAGATAATTGATTAGATAATAGTTTTCCTTTTCCCTTCCCCTGTGTCCCTTAGATTTAGAGAGATATTACTTGTGTACATATATAGAGAGATTACATATTATATAGTTATTTAGGCTAGTCTGTTTTATTATATAATATATTATAACAATATATATGTTATAATATCTATATCTATATATAATTATAACATGATATATTATGTTTTCAGAATTGATAATGATACCAATACCAAAAATAAAATCTTAGTTTGAAATGATACCAATACCAATAACAACAACTATAATGAAAATAACGTTGTCGTTAATAATTATAAGAAAAATGACATTTTTAAATAGCGGCCTGGCACACACCCCTGGAGAGGAATAGTCTATAAATAAGAGTCAGAATTTAAAAGGTTTTTAAAGAAAATCTATATCTGTGCATATTTGTTGAAGATGGGAATTGGAGTCTTCTGTTACAGACATGACTTAATTAACTTGACTGAAAAGGGGGAAGAAATGAGTCTGGGATACCAGGGAATCATATGGGAGTAGGTGGGAAAGTGAGGGGTTACCAGAGGTGTATTTAGGGGTGGGGGAGGGAGGGGTTACCTGAGAGGGGTTGTGGGGCAGAGAGACACTCTGAAGTAACCTGCTCAGTGCTCCTCCAAGCTCAACGCCTCCTGCCTTCTTGCAGGGCCTGGGCAGGCCTGGGGACGGAAGGCACATACCTAAGCTTGGTGCACTTCATCCCCAGCATAGGTATGCCCTGACCCTCACTCTGGTGATCAGATGGTGGCAATCTGAAACCTGAGCACTTTGATGTGGGAGAAGGGGAAGCTCTAGGATCCTTTATGACAGAAAATTCCAAGCATTAGGAGATGCATGAAAGCAGGAAGGTAAGAATTAGAAGGGATAAAAGAAGTATTAAGGCTGGCAGTTGGCATCATTTGTGAGCACAGAAGGAAACACAAGAAGACAGAATATCAAAGTATAGAAAGGAAAGAAATTGTGCACAAATGTAAAGATAATCAGAAGAAGTCTGTTTAATTAGATGTTTACCAAAGAGTTCATTTCTTAAAGCAAAACTGCTTAAGAGACTGTCACAGATGAGAGGCCCTTATCTAAGGGCTAGAATCCTTTTCAGGGTCTCTGCATTTATACATTGCACTGAAGAGCGATGTGTTTATGTTGTCATAAGAAATGCAGCCTGACTTTTTTGAAAGGTTATTCACAAAATAAATGTTGTTATCTGTGGTGAAACTGAAGATTTCTGATCTCACTGAATCCAGAATTGTTTGTCTTGGAGGGAGAAATAGGGTGCTTTACCATCACAGCAGAACTTATAAATATGCTTATTCCAAAGCTGTCACATAAGGATGAAATATACCAACAAGGGGTTTTGGAATGATAGTTCAATTACATACATTGACAAGTGTTGATCGTGCTTTACACATAAGGGAGTATAGATTAATTAACCAATTTTGTTTATTCATTCATTCATTCATTCATTCACTCAAATTTCTACCTCACCCTTCCCCTCATGTGCAGGGTGTTGGATAAATAGGGGCCAATCCAAGGTCAGCACACATACTTCTTTAGTGCACTTGGTGCGCACTTAGTATGTGCATTGTGAACTCTGGGTATGCTGTGCACCATGTGCAACATTTTGTGTGCACTACATGCACACACACACCAAGCGTGCAGACCTTGGGTCAGTCCCGTGTTTAATCTCCTGCTAAGGCACTTTTTCCTTTTTAAATGAATAATTACAAAGTAATGTCAGGGGTAAAATGTCCCTCAACTGACTCTAAGATTGGAAATAATCTTATTTTTATTCTTAAGAAAAATAGCTATTTTACTTCTCTCTTCCATCAGGAAGAAATATTTGCTCTGAAACCATAAAATGCTGTGGATCACCACCCAGTCTGTGTTTCAGACCTTTAACCAGAAAAATGCTGCAATGCAGTCCAGTAAATATTCTGTAGTGTGAAAGCAGTAGTTTAATGAGCTCCACATGTAACATTTACTTGAGAGTTCTCACATCGAGATTTGAGAGATAATTAGAGCCATTGGGCTGTTACAAACAGAAACAAACCTCTAGCTGCAGCATGGTCTGAAATTTAAATGCAGTCTATTAAGAAAGCTGAACTTTTTGAATTACAACGAATAAACTTCACTTTGATGAGACAATAGGGGTATTTTGGCTAAGCTTTTAAATGAGGCTAAAAGAAATAGAAAAAAGCAGTTTCTGCTATCTTACTATCAAAGCAATTCCTTTACCCTGACAAAATGTTGTTGTGATAAAATAGCTGAGGACCAACTTTTTGATGCACATTGAAAAGCAAATTTAAATTAAGGCCTAAAGAAGACAGAGAGAGAGAAAGGAAGGGAAGAAAACGGGGATAAAAAAAAAGATTGATGTATGGTTCTTAAATTACCTTTCCTATTGAAATAGGATTGAAACTTGTTCTTGGTATTTTCTCATTTTTCAACTAGAATCAAATTTCTCAGTTTGTTCTGGGAAATGAGAACAAACCAAGAAACAGGTTGGAACCTCATTGCAAGAAAATGAGAGAATATCAAGAAACATAAAAATGTATTAACTGTGGGGCTGCTGGCCTCAGGTCTGGTGGTTGCTGATTGCTCTCTGCTTCCCTGCTGCATTCTGCAGAGACCTGAGCTTGCTCTGCTCTCTGCCTCCCTGGTCAGGCTGAAGTCTGCAGAGCTTTACTTTGACCCACCAGTAAATTATCTGAGTAAGGAGGGGACTGGGGAGCTGGGAAGTCCCTTCCAAGCTGTGAGCAACACTAATCAGTCCCTGTTTCCAGCTGACTGATATCAGGGCAGCACACAGAGCATCTTTGATCAATCCCCCTGGAAGCAGAGACCAATTAGAGTATTGTACACAACTGGGAAAAGGTTTCCCTGCTCCCCTCCCCACTTAGCATCTTTAGAAATAACAAAGATCAGGTGTCAAAATGCATAAGCACGTGTTTGGCTGTTGTATGTAAGCACCATAATAATCTGAACATCAATTTAGCCACCTGTTTAACATCCGTTGAAAACGTGATGTGAACAATATTGCATCACAAGAACAATTTGTTTGTTCCAGCTGAACATGCCAACTTTGTGTCTAATGATATCGTGTTAGCAAGTTAGCAGGTACAACACAGAGAATGTGACCAACTTTGTGTCTAATGATATCGTGATAGCAAGTTAGCAGGTACAACACAGAGAATGAGGTGGCAACGCTTGCATGCTGAGATCGGGTGGCAAGCAAAACACAAATTTTCCCAAGATAGGCTGTATCTAAGCAGCACAACATGGTGAACACAAGACCAAACCAGTGTTCATATCAAGGTTAAAACACACATTCAGACACACATCGATGTTATGTCTAAAGACACCCACAGATAACTTACATTTGAAGCTAAGCTCTGCTGCATAGGGATGTGCAAACAAAGTCTGGACGTTTGGTCTTCGGTCCGAACTCGGCCCATTCGGATGGCTGAACCAAATGGCCGAACTGAACGCCAAAACCCCAGAACATTTTGGCTTCGTTCGGGTGAGTTTGGGCGGGAAAAACAGGGCTGGCAGGCCCGGGGGGGTGGGGGGGCAGCTGAGGACAAGAGTTCCTGGCACCAGGGGTGGAAAGGCTTGGACTAGCAGCCAGCCTGCCCAATCACCATCCCTCTTTTTCTGAGACAACTGGCTTGGCAGTCTGCGATTGGCCACGGGCTAGGCTGCACGGAGCCAATGGGGCTTGTTGTAAGGTGGGCGCAGCAAGTAAAAAGTCATTGTCCTCCCCCTTTCCAACTCCTTCTGAGCTAGCCATGATCCTGTCAGCAGGCGTTTTCAGAAGTCTCCCTCTCCAAGCAGTGTCTGTTCCTCCCAATCCATTGCCATCCTCCTCCTATTTCACCCATTTCCACACATTTACCTCCATAGTTTCATTTATTTAGGTTAGATTAGATAGATTTAGGTGTTACTTTTATTTTTTATTTTTTATTTGTTCTTTCTTTCTCCCTACTCTCCATTGAATCTTTCCCTCCTCCCTGTATATATTCCATCCCTGATTCCCTTCCCCTATTTTTGGATTTATTTAGAGTAGCATTAGATTGATTTAGGTTTCATTTCAGTTTTGTACTCCTCCCTGTGTTGTTTGTTGTGAGCTGTCTGTGCTTTCCCCCTCCCATCCCTGTGTGTGTGTGTGTGTGTGTGTGTGTGTGTATCGAATAATATATATGATAATATATATTAATATTAATATATTAATATATAATGCTATGTATTAATATAAATATATTAATATTTTAATATATTTATTAATATTAGTAATAATATATAATATATATAATATATATAATATATATTAGATATTAGATAGTTACTATAGATAGTTGTAGGAGTTAGCTTAGTTATAGAGATAGATAGAGATAGTGAGTAGTTATTCAGTTTATTTTATTATTATTATTATTATTATTATTAACAAACATTTATATAGCACCAAAAATGTACGTGCAACTTTACAAAATAATTGAATAGACATGATCCCTACCCTAGGGACCATGTCTGAGAGACGGGGCAAAGGGGGCGGGGGGCGGGGAGACGAAGGAAGGGGAACAGAGGGAAAGACAAGGAGTGTAACATTCACAAGGATGTGAGGTCCCAGGTGCATGCGCCTGGCTTGGTTACATCGAGAATGATGGCTGGTTGGTCCGTGTGGTGAGGATAAGAGTACACAGACCTTAGTTAACAGATTGTACTGGATGGAGGGTATCAGCAGAAATAAAGTGATGAGAGCAAGAAGTCGGGGAGGGCAGAGAAGAACAGGTGGGTCTTGAGGAGGGATTTGAAGGCACGAAGGGAGGGGGTGAGGTGGATGTGGGCAGGGAGGGAGTTCCAGGCATGGGGGGCAGCTATGGAGAAGTGACAAAGGTGGTTAGGGGAGCAGAGGAGGCATGGGAGGGTGAGAGAGGGGACAGAGGAGGAGTAGAATTCACGGACTGGAGTATGGAGGGAAATTAGCGCAGAGAGGTAGGGGGGAGCAAGTTTGTGAAGAGTTTTATAGATGAAGACTAGGAGCTTATGCAGGATTCATCCAGGAAGGGGGAGCCAGTAAAGAGAGGAGAGGAGTGGCTGCTCGTGGTCAAAGTGACAAGTGAGGTGGATGACCCTGGCAGCCGAGTTTTGGATGGAGATAAGGGGAGAAAGGAGAGAGTGGGGGAGGCCAGTGAGAAGGATGTTACAGTAATCGAGGCAAGAGATGATCACAGCATGAACAAGGGTTTTGGCAGAGGAGACAGAGAGAAAAGGGAGAATCTTAACAATATTATGGAGGGAGAAGCAGGAGGATTTAGGAAGAGTCAATGTAGGGTTTTTTAAAAAGGGGTTATTCAAGGATGAAGCCTAAGGGCTTGGAGGATGGGAAGGAAGGTGACCCCATCGATGAGGATCAACAGGGAAGAGGGAGAGGAAGGATGAGGGGGGAAGATAAGGAGTTCAGTTTTAGTCATGTTGAGTTTGAGTTGATGTTGAGACATCCAGTTAGAGATGTCAGAGAGACAGCTGGTGATGTGAGCTTGAATAGATGGAGAGAGAGAGGGAGTAGAGAGAGAGAGAGTTGAGTGTCATCAGATTAGAGGTGATATTGGAAGCCATGGGAGGCAATGAATTTGCCTAGGGACAGGGTATAGATAGAGTAGAGGAGAGGGCCTAGGACAGAGCCTTGGGGAACACTCACCAAGAGTAGAAGGGAGGAGGAGGTAGAGTTGGCAAGAGACACATTGAAGGAGCTGTCAGAGAGGTAGGAGGAGAACCATATGAGGACGGAGCCACAGAAGCAAAGGGAGCGAAGTGAATCCAGCAAGAGTGAGTGGTCAACACTATTGAAGGCAGCAGAGAGGTGAAGGAGGACAAGAATTGAATAGAGGTGATTAGATTTAGCCACAAGAAGATCATTGGTGATCTTAGTGAGAGCAGTTTCAGTAGAGTGAAGGGGGCGAAAGCCATATTGGAGAGGGTCAAGGGAGGAGTTGGTGGAGAGGAAATCGAGGCAGCGGGAGTAGACAACACGTTCAAGAAGCTTGGAAGCAAAAGGAAGGAGTGAGACAGGACGGTAGCTAGAAGGGTCAGAGGGGTCAAGAGTGGACATTTTGAAGATAGGAGAGACAGTGGCATGCTTGAAGATGGATGGGAAGGAACCAATAGAGAGGGAGAGGTCGATGATGTGCAGGAGGGAAGGGGCAACAGTGGGAACAATGAAGGGCAGGAGGCAGGAGGGGATGGGGTCAAGGGGGCAAGTGGAAGGGTTGGAGGAGGAGAGCAGGAAGGAGATTTCCTCAAGGGAGGTGGGAGGACCGGAGAGAAAGAGGAGAAGGAGGGAGAGGGGAGGGAGTAGGAAGAGGAGAAGAGTGAGAAGTGATGTTGAGGCGGATCTTGTCTATTTTGGAGGTGAAGAAGGAAGCAAGATCCTGAACAGAAAGGGAAGAGGGAGGAGGAGGACAGGGGGGCTTGAGGAGGGAGTCAAAGGTGGAGAACAGGCAGTGAGGGTCCCAAGAACAGGACTCAATGCAGGAGGCATAGTTATTCTGTCTAACGAGGGAGATAGCAGAAGTAAGGGAGGAGAGACAGAATTTGAAGTGAAGGAAGTCAGCATGAGAGTGGGATTTGCACCAAAGGTATTCAGCAGCATGGGAGGAGGAGCGGAGGTGGCAGATACTGGGGGTGAGCCAAGGACAGGGGTTGTGGGAACGGGCAGGGTGGGAGGATAAGGGGGCAAGGGACTCAAGGGTGGTGGAGAGAAAAGCATTGAAAGCAGAAGTGGCAGAATCAGGGAAGGAAGAGAAGACTGAGGGGAGAAGGGGGGAGAGAAAGGAGGCAAAGTCCAGAGGGTTAATGGCCTTCAGGTCACACAAGGGACATGGAGAAGGGGAAGAGGAAGGGAGACAGTGGGAGACATTGAAAGAGGCAAGGAAGTGGTCAGAGATGGGATGAGGATCGAAGGAGAGATCAGAGACAGCTCAGTGCCTAGAGAAGACGAAGTCAAGAGAATGTCCGTTAGCGTGGGTGGGGGACTTGGTCCAAAGGTAGAGGTTGAAGGAGGAGGCTAGTGAGAGGAAGCGAGAGATGTAGGGCTGGGAACGTGAATGTTGAAGTCACCAAAGATGAGAGTGGGGGTATTGTTGGAGAGGAAGAAAGTGAGCCAGGGCTGTATATGACAGCGACATGGAGATGGAGGGGGGAGTAGAAGCGCACAGAGTGAGCCTCAAAGGAAGGGAAGGAGAGAGAGGGGAGAGGAGAAAGTGTTTGAAATTGACAGGAGTTATTGAGGAGGAGGCCCACGCCACCAGCCCAGCCTTCAGGGCATGGCTGGTGAGAAAAGGAGAGACCCCCAAAGGAGAGGGTAGCTGGGGGGACAGAGTCTGAGGGGGATATCCAAGTTTCAGTAAGGTCAAGGAGCTGGAGGGAGTGGGAGAGGAAGAGATCATGGATGTAGGGTGCTTTATTGGCAGAGGAGTGACAGTTCAAAAGGGAGCAGGAGAATGGGAGCTGATCAGGGGGAAGGCAGGGAATGGGGATAATATTTGGAGAAAGGGGGCAGCAGGGCAGATGAGAGATAGGGAGGGTGGGGGAGGAGCAGGAGGGGAAGGTAGCCAAGGGGGAGGAGGAAGTGTGAGGAGGTTGGCGAGAAGTGATGGGCTGGGAGGGAGGAAGGCGCACAGGGGAAAAAAGTAGAGGAAGGAAGAGATGAGGGGAGAGGTGGAAAGGGGAGAAGGAGGGAGATGGAAGGAAAGAAATTAGGGCAGGCATGATGGTGGGGAGGATAGGTAATAGAGAAGAGACAGAGAAGAATGAGGTGGAGAGTGGCTGGCCTACTGGCCACTGAGGAGCCACCGGGTGGTAGAAATACCCTTAAGCTTACCCATATCAGCTGCTGTTGTAGTATTCTGATGGTGAGTGGCACACGCCTTATGGTTGCTGGAACTCAGGCGGCAGAAAGGCCAAGCTCCAGGAGGGTCATGGCGTCCTCAGATGTTGACAGCCGAGACAGCTGGGAGAGTATGCAGATGAACTGCAACCTCACCAGTTCCTGCTCGCTGGTTGCTGGATCTCAGGCGGCAGAAAGGCCAAGCTCCAGGAGGGTCATGGCATCCTCAGGTGTTGACAGCCGAGGCAGCTGGGAGATTAATGCAGATGAACTGCAACCTCACCAGTTCCAGTTTAAATAGTTTAAAGGAGGGTGGAAGGTGGCGTGGCTTCCTCACCAGTTTTAATATTTTATAGTGTATTTGTTGGACTAGGCCTTTGTAGATATTTGATAATATTCCATTTAGTTCCATAGGTTTTAGAATAGTTAATTGCAGTTAGAGTTAGTGTAGATATATATACTATTAGATTACCAATTTGAATAAATACATTAAAATATATATAAAAAATCTTTGTGTGCATTGTTTGGGTGTGAGAAATGGAGAAGGGAAGCAGGAGAGGCCGGTCTGCTGCCAGTAAAGCGGGCAATGGGGCACGTGGCAGAGGTGGCAGGGGCCATGCAAGCAGAGTGGCAGCAGTAGCAGTCCGAGACCATCACCACACCCCAAACTGCACAGGCCTGATTTTGGCAATCAGGCTTCAGAGGTTCCCAACAGTGGCACTATGGGTGTGGTTCGGCGGCGCCTCCTGCCAGCGTCCTACATTGTCACACAGGACACTGGAAGGCCTGCAGTCAAGAAGGTTGGGGTTATCTCTGCTGCGGCTACAGGACCAGGTGCAGGTGCTTCAGGGTCAGATGTTCCTCCAGGCCCACCAATGTCCCCAACCCCCATTATTGACGTGATGATACCCAGCAGTCCAGGGCTGGTGGATCCCACCCCGGCTGCTAGAGGCAGGGCCCAATCCCTGGGCAATGGCAGCAGGAAGAGCAGCAGCAGCTATAGGGGGCACAGGGAGAGTGGCAGCAGCATGGTGGGCAGTCCATCAGCCTCAGGGTCCTAGTACACCCCTTCGCGGGACATCACTCTGATTGGGGACAGCAAGGTAGACACTAGTTCTGTGGAGGAGATGTCTGGTGCTGAAACGATGGCTGTCCCTCCCAGAGCTGTGTCGCTCCCATGTTCTGCCCCTCCCAGCAGCGCTGTCAGTGGTGCATCAACCGGTGTGGGCCAGAAGGCAGGAGGGGGAAAAAAATCCTCCATTTCAGTGCATTTTAAGTTGGTGCGGGTGGATGATCCCAGGAAGGTGCAGTGCACTTTGTGCAAGAAGGTGTCAAAGCATGGGCAGGTGCTCACCAACCTTGGCACAACTGCCATGATGAGGCACCTGAAGGGATGCCACAGCGCTGTGCTGCTAAGCGGGCAGGCAAGGGCAGTGGATGTCAACAGGTTCCCGACTGCAGCAGCCAGTCATCCGCCTCCATCAGCGGGCAAGCGTCCTGCTCTGAGGCAGCCCTGACCGCCATGGTGAGGGAGTGGGTCACACCAGGCGCACCCTTAACCAAGTGGTGTGTGGTGATGGACAACACGGACAACTTATTGAGGGCAGTCCGCGAGGGGGGCTTCACCAGCATCCCTTGTACCACAAACACCCTTCACCTGGTGGTCAGGGATGCTCTGGGCTTGGGGGAGAAGTGGATTGGAGCAGGGACACTTAGATCCCTGATCGATTGAGGGAGGAAGCTGGCTGGTTTCTTTAACTGGAGCGTGAAGGGCAATGACCTCCTCCAGGCGAAGCAGACAGAGCAAGGCTCCCCAGTGCACCAGCGCGTGCAGGATGTGTTCACCCAGTGGAATTTGATGTTCCTGATGCTTGGATACTCAAACGGCTTCTCGAGCAGAAAGCTGCCTTGCATCAGGTTCAACTGGTGATGGACAGCTGGGCACCTCCATGGTACGATGGGGCTGAATCGGAGATCCTGGCTCACACGGTCTTCATGCTGAGACCACTCCTGGCCATGATGGAGACCATCAGCTCCTCCACGGCCACCATCAGCCAGGTGACCCCTCTGGTCCAGAGTCTCCTGAGGAAGCTGAAGGAGATTCTCAAGAGGCGGGATTGTGGTCCTCAGGGCAGGAAGCTGGCGGACGAGGCGGCTGACCTGGTGTGGTGGCTGAAGGCATGCTTTGATGAGCTCCTGCAGTGGGAGGAATACGTTTTGGCAACCATGCTGGACCACAGGGTCAAGGACAGCATGGCATGCCAGAGAGCGCTCTATGGGCACTGGAAGGGTGACCTGGTGGAGAAAGTCTGGCAGGCAGAGCGGGCTCTTGAGAGTGCATGGCAGCAACAGCAGGATGCCCCTGAGGATGGTGGGAGTGGGAGCAGCCAGCGGGGTATATCCCTGTCCCCAACCCTAGTAATAGCAGCACCAGCAGCAGGCTGAGCAGCAGCAGCACCCCTATTGTGAGCAGCAGCAGCAGCACCCCTATTGTGAGCAGCAGCAGCTCATATTTGTGGGGCACTCTGGCAAGCATGGGCTCATGCACAGCAGGGCAGGCAGCGTGCAGGTGGTGCCCAGGCAGAGTTACGCGAGGGAGTACTACAGCACCTCAGCAACAGTGGAGAGCTACCTGGAGGAGGAGCTGTGCATCGAACCCAGCAGCGATCCCTTGGCCTACTTGGTGGGCAAGACCAACGTGTGGCCGGCTCTGTCCAAAGTGGTCAAGGGTCTGTTGTCCTGCCCACCAATGAGTGTCCCCAGCAAGTGGGTGTTCTTCATGGCGGGGGACATTTGCTCGCCGCACTGCCTGACTGTCAGGGCTGGGTCTTGAACCCATGCCCCTTGAGGTGCTGGACAGGCTCTCCAGTGCCCTGCGCCACCTGGTCGACTGGTGAGGGTGTAGGGTTTTCCTCCTTCTGTCCCCTTTGTATGCTTGCGCCTTGTGTGTCATGCCCCTTCCCAGCTGTAGCCAATTACCTTAGTCCTGCCTCCAAGCTTCCTGATTGGCCACAGGAAGTATTTAAGCCTTGGTGTGGCCACAGGAAGCTGGTGGAGCAACGTCTCTTACCCCCTTCCCATTCTTGTTTGGTATACTTGAGGCATACTTGTGCTGTATATTGTGTGTG
>QEPC01015343.1:130635-143064 GCA_003113815.1 Sphenodon punctatus | reverse complement strand
GCCTCTGGCGTCCCCCTTGCCTCTGGCTTCCCCTGTGTTGATCCCTTGATCCCTGTCTTCCAGTTCCCGGCCCTGTGTGTTTCTTCCCTGTCCCCCCACCTCGATGATGAGTCGTATGCCTTCCTAGACCAGCTTGGCTGGTACTTATGCGGAGTGCTTTATCTCCTGGATATCAGAGAGTGGCTGAGAGGTTCCCTTGCTAATCCTGTGTCTCCCCTTTTGCCTTCCCTCATCTTCCCCTCTGTCCTTTCCCTAGGCTCCAACCCCGGAGCCTGACACTGACACTTGGGCCCAAGTTGGTGAAGCAGTTGTTCCTTTAGGTGAACCTTCCACTGCTGAGATTCCCTGAGCTGCCCCTGTACATGTATTGATAGCACAGTGGCACACGCCATCCCATGCCAGGGGCAGTCTTGGGACAGGGCTGCTCCTCAATCTGGGCTACTGCTGCTGAGGTGCTGTCTCTCCCTTCCAATGCCCGGCTCCTGCCCTGCCTCTCTGTCTCTTACTAGATGGCCTTGGCTGGTCTATCTGACTGACCTCATGATGCAGGGTGGCATTGGGAATCTGTAAGCCTGCCAGCTGGCCTCTGGCTAGATGATCTTGGTCCGCCTATGTGACTGGCTCTCTCTCACACTGCACATTCTTTGCCAGCCTATATGAGTGCCCTGCCAAAGTCTCAGCCTACCTTCCCTACTGCCTCCCATGCCATGCTGCCTGTCAGCCCACCCACCGAGGTTGCCAAGATCAAACCCTGCCTCAGCCAGCCTTCCCATGCTCATGCCACACTGCCTGTCCGCAAGCCCTCCCAGGTGGCCAAGATCAAACCCTGCCTCAGCCAGTCTTCCTTTGCTCATGCCACTCTGCCTATCTGCCTGCCCACCCAGGTGGCCAAGATCAAACCCTGCCTCAGTCTGCCATCTGATGCTCATGCCATGCTGCCTGTCTGCCCATCCGCCCGCCTGCCCAGGTGGCCTAGATCAAAGCCTGCCTCAGTCTGCCTTCCTATGTTCATGCCACGCTGCCTGTCTGCCCGCCCTGTTGGCAAAGCTGAATCCCTTGCCCAGCCTGCCTACCTCTCATGCCAAGGTGCCTGTCTGCCTGCCCTGGCAACCCTTGGTGATGTGCCCCACTGGCCTGGTAATCCCGCTGCTGCTGTCTGATGGTCCACGGGTTCTCTGACCTGGCAAATCAAAATGTGCCCATGGAATCCTGCTGCTGGCATCTGCTGATGTATGGGAGCTCTTCCCTGGGAAATCCTACCATCCTGGCTCCATGAGTGCTGTCGCAGAGGCAAATCCTGCTGCTGCCACCTCTGCTGTCTGTGTCATGGGTACTGTGCCCGGGCAATCCAATGTCTGTTGCTGATGCCAATGCTTCCTGTGCCATGGGTTCTGTGCCCAGTCAATCCAATGTCTACTGTTACTGCCAATCCCTCCTCTGCTGTCTGTGCCACGGGTTCTGGGCCCGGGTGCTCCGATGATCGCTGCTGCTGCTAATGCCACCTCTGCTGTCTGTGCCACAGGTTCTGCTACCAGGCAATCCAATGTCTTCTGGTACTGCTAATGCTGCCTCTGCTGTCTGTGCCATGGGTTCTGTGCCCCGGCAATCCAATATCCGCTTCTGCTGCCTCTGCTGTGTCATGGGTACTGTGACCCGGAATTCCAATATCTGCTACTGGGTGGCCACGTAATTCACTACCGGGGAAGGGTTGACCAATTGGCAGAAAAGCTTGTTCAGATCCGGAGACTAGGATGCAAGTCTGCAATGCCCGGCTAAGCAGGGGTGCCAGCCACTCCAACCCCAGGACCCACCGTCAGGGTTCTGGGGCCTACGTTCCAGGCAGGGAGGGCTGTCATTCCACTTCATCCAGAAATTGCCAGTGCCACTCTACCAAAACCCACCATCAGGGTTCTGGGGCCATCATTCCGCTCACAGGGAGCCATCATTCCACTTCATCTAGAAGCTGCCACTCTAGTCCCAGGACCTACCATCAGGGTTCTGGGCCTGTCATTCCACTCTGGGGAGCTGTCATTTCACCTCATCAAGAAACAGCCAGTCAATCCAGCACCAGGACCCACCATCAGGGTTCGGAGGCCTACATTCCAGGCAGGGAGGGCTGTGATTCCACTTCATTCAGAAGCTGCCACTCTAGTCCCAGGACCCACCATCAGGGTTCTGAGGACATCATTCTGCTCATGGGGAGCTGTCATTCCACCGCATCAAGAAACAGCCAGCCACTCCAGCCCCAGTACCCACATCAGGGTTCTGGGATCTATATTATTGTCAAAGGGAGCCATCATTTATTTCTTTGCATTTTTTAGCTGCCCCCCTCATGCCTACAGCATCTCGAGGTAGCATACAAAATAATACCATGGGTTCTGTGCCCCAGAAATCAAATGTCCACTTCTGCTGCCTCTGTTGTGCCATGGGTTCTGTGCCCTGGCAATTGGATGTCCACTGCAGGACTTCTGCTGCCTCTGATATGCATGGGTTCTGTGTCCTGGCAATCCAATGTCCGCTTCTGCTGCATCTGCTGTTCCATGGGTTCTGTGCCCCGGTAATCCAATGTCTTCTGCTGCTGCTGCCACTGCTGTCTCTGCTATGCCATGGGTTCTGGGCAATCCAATGTCTGCCGCTGCTCTGCCGATGTCTGGCAGCCTGCAATGCCTGGTCAAGTAGGGTTTCCAGGTCAGCCACCAAGCCCCAAGTATTCCCAGCCTCTGATGCTGCTCCTGCTGCCGCCACTGGGTCTCAGACAGCCAGCCATGGCACCACAGGCACTATCGGGGGGCAAGCGTCGAGTCTGCCTGCCCGGGCAAGCTGGGGTGCCAAGTGCCAAGCCTTCCCGCTCTCTGCTGCTTCTGCTGCTGCTGCTGTGTCTCCAATGGCCTACCATGTCCCCATGGGCCCCCCTGGAGTGCCCCAAGTCTCTGCCACTGCCAAACTTTCTGAACGTTCACAGGGTCCGATTTCCATGGGAGCGAACACACAAACCCGAACTAAGTTTTTGGACCGATCGGCCGAACATCCGAACCCCATTCTGTTCATACATCCCTATCCCTGGAGAGGCATAGAGCAAGCTCAGCTCTCTACAGAAAGCAACTGGGAGTAGCAAGCAGCCACCAGCTCAGTGATGAGGTAAGTCAGCAAGTATCCTGGGGTGGATGCCCTATACTATTTTTTAAAATTATTATGATTATTTTATTTTCATTTTGTGAGATATGTCACGAGATCTTGCACTGGGACTAAGGTTTTGGTGATATCTCAATCCCAGTGTTTGATCTCACAAGATTTTCTCATGAGAGTTTTTTTAATTCTCATTTCAGCCCTACTTTTTGAGTTTGTTTTGAACAACACCAACCCAGTTTGGAAAAAAACAATCCTAGCACAAGCCAGAAGACAGCTTCAACTCATACCTTTATAAGGTGAAAGAGTGTTTACACCTGAATTGGTTTCTCTCTCTCTCTCTCTCTCTCTCTCTCTCTCTCTCTCTCTCTTTCTCTCTATCGTTAATTGAGGCATCCTGGACAACCAGTGGTAAAAATCTAGTGATATTAATGCAGTCAATATTACTAGATATTGTTTTTAGTAGGAGAATATTTCTAAGCCAGAGAGATTTACCTATCCCATTACTGTGAAGGTATTGAGAACAGATGAAGAGTAAATATTGAAATTCATGTTAATGCAGTGGGTGAACCGGAGGCAGTAGAAGCCCCACCATGTCCTGTTTTGTGGGCTGAATTTCACAATGTGTCACCCTCAGATGCAGGGGATGCCCTGGGGTCTGTCCAAGCCACTTATTGTAAATTAGAGCCATGCCCATCCTGGCTGGCCAAGGTCAGTTGGGGGACATTAGGGCCATTGCTGGGAGGGATTGTCAGTGCCTCCCTGGGGAAGGGCAGGGTGCTGGACTGCCTTAAGGAGGCATTGGTGCATCCCCTGCTCAAGAAACCATAATTGGACCTTGACGTCCTGACCAGCTATCGGTCGATCTCTAATCTTCCCTTTTTAGGGAAGGTTATTGAGCGGGTGTTGGATCGACAGTTGCAGAAGCATCTGGACCGGATTAACTTTCTCGATCCCTCGCAGTCAGGTTTTTGCCCTGAATATGACACGGAGACTGCACTTGTGTCCTTGGTCGATGACCTTTCCCATGAGTTAGACCAAGGTCATTCAACCCTGTTAATCCTATTAGATCTCTTAGCTGCATTTGATACCATTGACCATGAGATAGTGGTGACTCGGCTGCAGACCGGACAGGGATTGGCGGAACCATTCTTGAGTGGTTCCTCTCTTTCCTGGCTGGGAGAGTCCAGTGTGTGGTCCTGGGTGATTTTTCATCTTCTCCCTGGAGCCTCACATGTGGAGTCCCACAGGGTTCCATCTTATCCCCTCTCTTGTTCAATGTGCACATGCAGCCTTTGGGGAAGGTTGTTAGGGAGTTTGGCATATGGTGTCATCCGTATGCTGATGACACCCAGCTTTATCTCTCATTTTCATCTGACTCAGGCCCGGCAGTCTCAATGCTTACTCAGTGCTTGGCAGCTGTGGGAGATTGGATGATGGCAAGTCGTTTTAAGCTAAATCCCGACAAGACAAAGGTGATGGTCATGGGGAAGGCTGGGGGAGTGGTGGCTCCCATCATTGATTGGATCCGTCCGTCCCTGGTATCTCATGTTCGGAATCTGGAGGTGGTCCTGGACCTGCAGCTCCGTCTGGATACCCAGGTGGCGGTTGTGGTGAAAGGGGCATTTTGCCAATTACATTCGGTGTGTCGGCTTTGGACGTATGTCTCAGACTCTCACCTAACCACAATCGTCTATGCTTTTATTACCTCGAGATTGGACTACTGTAACGCACTCTATGTGAAGCTACCCTTGCCGCTGGTTCGGAGGCTACAACTGGTGCAGACTGCAGTGGCTCATCTCCTAATGGGGATGGGCCAACGCGAGCATATTACACTAGTGCTTCGCTCTCTGCACTGAATGCCTATAGTCTGCACTGGCAGGCCCAATTCAAGGTGTTGGTTTTGACCTTTAAAGCCCTGAATGGCCTAGGTCCCACTTACCTGCAGGACCGCCTCACCCTCCGGGTCCTAGATTTGCCCCTGCAGTCAGCCGGGGGTGCCCTCCTCGAGGTCACCCAGGTTTCTTGGGTGTTGACTTTGCGGAAGGTGTTCTCTGTGACTGCACCACGATTGTTGAACTCCCTCCCATTGGAGATCCACCTGATTACCAACCTCCCCTCATTCCATAGAAATTGTAAGACCTGGCTGTTCCGCTGTGCTTTTCCTGAGGGAGAGGGGGTGGGTGGGTTGGGTTAGGGTGGGGGTATATTGTTTTTATATTGTGTTTTAATAGTGTTTTGAATCGTATTATTGTTTGAATATGTTTTAATATGTTTTTAGCCGCCCCAAGATGCTTTTAGCAGGAGGGGGCGGCATACAAATTCTATTATAAAATATAAAAAATATTCCAGTTTTATGTAGAAGGTAGAGGTTTACAGTCTGGAGGATCTCATTTGTTTAGGGGTTGTCTAATGCCTCATTCATTATGGAGTATGTACCTGGGAGGTTAACTTTAATTGCTTTGGAGCTGTCCTTTTGACTGCTAGGTAGCCATATAATGAGTTCCAGCAATTGCTCTTTCACCTTCCAAATGAGGAATTTGACACAGATGCTTTTGTGCCTCTAGGCCTGAGGTGGGCAAAGCTCCCAATCCCAGGAGTCACATACCAAAATCTTAATATGTCAACATGCCTTTGTAGTAACTCCCTGGTAGTGCTGAACTGAACAATTGCAGCAAAAGGTGTTTCCATTGGAAACAGACCATTCTCCTTTTTCCTCACACAATGAAGAAACTTACTGGCTTTTTCACTATTCTTGCTAATTTCCATTCAGTAATTGCCATTGTTTGGTACATCTGGTGATTCTTCCTAGGCAGGAGCAACCATATACTATGTAACTTTCTGTACATGTTCCTTATTTTTGCTTTTGCTGTACAATCACAAGTTCACTATGTAACTTCTGTAATTGTTTTGGTTTCTTGTACACTGTGTTTTCATTGGTGTATTTCAAGGGCTAGCCCTTGTTTTCTGAAATCTGATGCCAGAAGCTGTCATAAAATGCTGGAAACACAAAATACTGGAAACTAAGGGCGCATTCAGATGTGCGTTTAAATCACACAGCGGTGGTGGCGGCATTGTGTGATTTAAAGCAACGCAAACTTCTGGGTTGGTGTGAATGCACCAATTCACCGTAACGCGAACTGTTGGAGTGCGCTTTTCAAAGCTGCTCGGAGCAGCTTTGAAAACCGCACTCCAACAGTTCGCGTTATGCTGAAATGTGCACACTCAGTGCATTCACACCAACCCAGAAGTGTGCGTTGCTTTAAATAGCACGATGCCACCGCCGCTGCTGTGCGATTAAAACACACATCTGAATGCAGCCTAACTGGCGGAAAATGCCAAATATTACGGGGAAATGCTGGACAATCACAGACACCGATCTCCACAACAGCGGAAAAGCAGATTCTGTGCATAGTAAGGAGAAAATGACACATGATCACAAGTGCCCCCGAAAAGGTAGGTATTTCCTGATGGTACAGGTCATTCTCACCTCAACCCTATGCCCAGGCTGAGCCTCTCTTACATTATGGTTGGTTGGTGGAACCAGCGTTCTGTGGTCCTGGCTGCTGAGATTTTGAGGTGAGGTGAGGACTGGTATCCGGGTGTGTGTGTGCTCCATTTTGGCTGGCGATGGGCCGTGGGATATTTCTCCCTCCCCCCCACCCTTGCGGGGGTGGGTTCTGAGGTGGACAACTTTCAAGCTGCTCCCCATATCACCAGGGGCTGTCGGAGGTCATGCCAGAGGTGTATTCTGGGGTTGTGGTCGAAGGGGCATGATCAAAGGGGTCTGCCCTTCGACTGGGCCCTTCAGCTGGGCCAGGTGGTTGGGGTGGAGGGGTTGTTGATTGGATTAAACAATAGAAGTTTTCTGCTGGTGAAGGTTATGAGGAGTTCTCACCCCGGTGAGAGAGGGGTGGAGAAGGATATCCCCTGGTGGCAGCAGGGGAGAGAAGACAGTAATGTCTGGAACTGATTGCCTGGTGTGAGCAGGGATCGGCATGAGATGAGATGAGGTAGCACCAGCAGAGACAGAGTATGGGGTGATTATTATAGATGTTTAATGTTAATGTAACTATGTTAAATGAAATTGTGGGGATAGCTCAGGGATTGTGCCTTGTTTTTTGAATTGTTATTATATTGTATTATTGTGCTGGGTTCCCCTATCTGGGATAGAAACCCAAGAATTGTTATTGATTGATGTTGTTGTAAGCCGCGTTGGATTGGGAGAGTTAGGGATATAAATAAATTGTGGTGATGATGATGATGATGATCTGTGATTCAGCAGATGAGATCTGGATGCAATGAACTCATTTAATGGCATCATGTGGTCTGGGATTGTCCCAAACCAAGAGCTGTATTTGAATTCCTGGGACATGCTTTGGACATCCCTGTTCTAAGCTGAATTGGGCTGAAACTGACTCTAATTTGGGGCTACCAATACTCCAGGACTTCATCAGCTGTAAGGTATAGTGACATGTTTCGTGCTCATGGACCATCTCTTCCTTTTTATATACATTTTTCATCAGGGTGGGGAACTTCAGGTTTGGGATCAAATGTGGCCTGTAGTTAGTTTTTATTTGGTCCCTTTCCAGTTTCTGAATCTGGCCCCTGGATCCAGTTCCTTCCTATCCCCCAAGCCCTGAAAGTCTGAGCTTAGACTAAGGGAGCAGAGATGAGGAGATGCACACAAGGATAGGAGACAGATCCCTGGCACAGATCCATGATCTGGGTCCTCCTTTTTTAAAGTACACCCCATAAGCAACCGTAACCTAAACTCCTGTGAAGCCCTTGGAGCTTGAATTAATTTTCAAAGTTGCCCCTGGGAGGGAAAAGGTCCCCCACCCCTGCTTTACATAGTATGAGAAGAACACACATTCACCAAGGGATAATTTATATCAATTGTTCATTCTGTTAGTTTTCATTAGCAGCTTCTCTGGTGGAATAATCTTGAATGGATGGGAGGTTGAGGAGGCCTGCCAATAAAGGACCTTGACTCAGAAAGTGATATCAAAGATCCTTTCTCTCAGTACCTCAATAGAAATACCATTTGTCCTTTGGATAGTCCAATGTTTGCTATTTTACCTATTCTATTAGCGACTGCCTTCTAGTATGCCATTACTGTAATAAAAAAATAATAATAATAAAACACAACCCAGCCATTCATTTAGAAGGTCCCTATTTCAATAAATCTTTTATCTAGGAAACCAATTGGGCGGGGGGGGGCGGGGGGATCATTTATCAAACACACAGGACCAGCTTTATGGAAGGCAGGGCTGAGGTGGTGTGTGGTGTGTGCTGAGTGTGGACTATCAATATTACATCTCAGTTGTGTCCGCCATTGTCCATTCTGCTTCCTCTGGGTGTTTTCAGTCAAGCACGTTATCTACCCAGTATCCACTGGTTACCAGTGGGGTTACTGGTTACAAGTGTGGTTTTCACACAAGGATTACAAGTGTGGTTTTCACACAAGCATGGTACACAGGGTGGGGAGACACTTGCCTGAAAACACCTTTTCTGTCTCTCTCCCCCCACAACGCCCAGTACAAGGCAACAAATAGTTGTGAAGATTGGGGGGCGGGGGGGAGTTTCTAATCATTTATTTTCCAACAAACGTTCTATATTTGGCAAATAAAAAGACACACACACACACCCAAATATTTTGGCTATTCATTCCAGATATCAAAAATATGTTCTAAGGAGTTTGTATTGTCTGTAATATATGTTTGGTGGAGAGGAGGGGTGTACTACTGTGATGACATGAGGAGAATAAAAAATGGCTAAAGAAGTGAGACAAACTTTATGGACAGCCCTTATTGTGTCATGACTGCTTGTAAATCTGGATTGGCTTATGTTTTATTTTTTCTGTCTTTGGTATTAAATGAGGCAAATTAGGATTGTGCTCTTTCTGCGGCTTGTTCAATCAGGTATTTGAACATATCTCTGAGGGCTTGCATCAGCAAACTGCAAATAGGCTTTTAATGCAGTCTCAGAAATATGACAGTATTTCCAAGCAAATGAGACAGTCTCTAATAATAATGCCAGTCTTTGCTTAAACATAGTTTGCACAACCCTTGAGCTATAAAGAGATACTAAGGAAAATAAAATGAGCCTGTCTTAATGGGGGAGTTATTCAGTTATAAATTCAGGAGAACACCAGAGGGAGAGACAGAAAGCAGGGTGTGGGGGAGGGGGAGACAATTCTGTTACAGGCACATCCCTCCCATCATTCTGAAAAGTCAAGTGAAATAGTTAAAGTTTGAAATGAACCCAATACACTACTCCTTAATTATCTGCAATAGAAAAATGCCAACAGTAGTATATTTTCAAGTAATGTAACAGGAATGGCTTGCGACAAGAACCTGCTGCTCTCAAATACACAACTATTAGGATCCAGGCTAATACTCTATCCCTGTTGAAGTAAGTGCTCCACAGAGGGCCTGACTGGCTTCTGTACGTTACAAGCCTAGACCACACTACAACCCTATTGCCACATGTGACCCATGCCCTGATTGTCTGAGACCCATCATGAGTCTCTGACAAGAAGCAGGAAGCTGTTTGTTAACTTGTTTTGTCTGTAAGACACAGACCTACTACAGTTCTCTGCGCCTGGCCTTTGTCTGCTATCCATTCCCGTCTCTTCTACTCTCGATCCCCAAAGCAGCTTGTGGTTCTTGACTTGAAGTCTCATCTTCAACTATTCTATTCTAAACATATTCGCCCCTTCTCTCTTGCTGCCACACATGCCTGAAATTCTCTCCCTGGATACATTCATTCACCTTCCTCCTTCCCAACTTTCAAATCTCTCCTGAAAACCTCCCTCTTCTTTCAATCTTTGCCTAGCTAGTCATGACTGAAATTGTGTCCTCTTCCCCACTCACTCAGAATCTCTTCTCTGTAACCAAGTACTAAATTAATTTCCCTGTAACTAAGTTAAGCATCTGCACCTGCAACTTCTCAACCTCATGAATGTATCCTTGACTCTCCCAATGTTCACCTTCTACATAAAACTGGAAGATGCTCCTGCCAACTCAGAATCGGCTGCCCTTTTCAAAAATGGCTCCCTCAGCATTCTGATGCTGCTGGTGCCATCTTTGAAAAGGACTGAGCATGCCCAGAAGGGACAATTTAGGCCCTTCTGAGCATGTCAAGTTCATATTTTTATTTTTATTTTCAAACTTACCAGCCCAGGAAGATGCCGTGCTTCATGGGACCCCTGTGGAGGGTAAGTACCCCACCCCTGGCCCTCCGCTAGTACCCTGACCCCCCTCCCGGGCCCCAGGTACCTGCCCAGAATTTCCCTTCCCAGGCAGGCAGGGGTGCTGGGCAGCAGCTGGGGGGGCAATTCTTTGCCCCCTGCTCACCTCTGGCACCTGCCTGGTCCCTTTGCCTGCCCCCATGCCTGGCCCATAGACTGCACCCAGTATTTTGAATCTCGCTGGTTCTTGGTGATAATGGGAGATTTTCTCGGCTTGGCTCATTTAGTGAACGAGATGGGGAAATCCCCATTCTCGTCAAGAACCAGAGAGAGCCAAGAAGTGAGTTTCAGCCCTACTGATTACCTATTTGGGAATGGCGTTGGAAATGTGTCACTGGGAGAGATGAAGAAAACACATCAGAAGAAGTAAAAATCTTACAAACAGGTTAAAAAGTTGAAAAGCTGCTTGGACAGAACAGATATCAAAGGCTGGGTAGTGTTTCTCATTCTGTAACAACAGGGAGACACCCTCCCCCAGCCCCAACTCCAAGGTGTACAAGAGTTGTAGGGACCCTGCTAATGGACTGAGATGGAGAGTGTGATTAATGGTATGAAATTCTTCAGTGTGTGTTGTATAAACTGTGTGTTTTATATTTCTTCATACAACAGCCAATCAAACTGGACTCCTTTTTAACACACAACTTTTTTGTTGTTTTTATAAAATTTAAACATAAAAGTGAGTGCAAGATCATTGTGCTGCAGCTAGTAACACAGCTTTACTGTGGGCCTCTGTTCCATAACACCCTGATATGGATGGCTCTTCATTGGTACTTCGTTAAGTTCCGCTTTGGGGTGGGCCGTGACTCAGGTGGTTAGAGCACATGCTTTGCATGTATAAAGTCTCCGCTTCAATCCCTGGTATTTCCGACTCGGTATCTCTGGTAGCACACCTGGGTGAGGCCTCTGCTGGAAACATGGATTTGAAACCCTGCTGCTGAGTCAAGTTGTGACACTACTGGGCTAAGATGGACCATTTGTCTGACTCAATATATCCTTATATCTCTTTAATCAGCACTAGCTATGAGAATGGTGTATTCAAGATGATATAAAGTTGCTTTTGCTTTTCCATTCCAACAAGAGCTGCAGACCTATTTCCCTGAGAAAAGCCTAGCTGTTGTGTTCAGGATTGACCACTAACAGTTAAAAACAACCCCTCTTAACATTTTGTTTTCTTAAACCATCCCCACCAGATTTTAAATTTGTTTTAAGTGGTAATTTGCGAGTGCAATAATAATAAGGAATAAAATTTACCATAATAAACACAAACACTCAATAAAGTGTTCAATAGCAACAGCAGGGCTTGGCATTTAATCCTTCCTTTCTACTGCGTCTCTTGGGGGAGATTGAATAACAAGGCAAGCACAGCTTAATGAGGTAGTTTCCTTTTATTAAAGGTAGGAAAGGAAACAATAGAAATGACCAGGCTATTCAGGTGAAGAGTTTACTGTATAAGACACTTGTAATTTATCACTGCTGTCTGGTTAATTGGAACTAAAATACGTCATCTGAACATTATTTGAAGGACTGGGTTTTCTTTGAAAGATGACATGATTAAATTGATTAAGTGAGTCCTGTATGTCATAATCAGGTGAGTCTTGGTCTTAAATGTTACTGCTCAGCTGAGTCAGAATTTGGTCCTTATAAAGCAATTCATGACTAAAGCAATGGCTTCCAAAATTCCTTTCTTTTGTATAATTTCTACCTCACATGAGCTGTATATTCATGCAGCAAGTAAGAATAAGTAAACTGCTATAAGTGAGGAGTAACTCCATTGACACCTCCCTCCCCCAATTTACAACAGTAGGGATGGGCGAACGCGGTTCGGTAGTTCGGTGTTCGGCCCGAACTCGGCCTGTTTGGACAACCGAACACGAACACGAACACGAACACGAACGCACCGAACGGACCGAACACTAAACACCAAAATGGCGAACACACCGAACGGAACCGAACACCGAACTACGAAATGGCCGAACAGTTCGTTCAATTCGAATCGCGTTCGGTTGTGTTCGGGTGGCTAAAACATGGTCTTCTGTCAGGTCACTGGA
>QEPC01015343.1:88845-123895 GCA_003113815.1 Sphenodon punctatus | reverse complement strand
ACCGAACCGAACGGGCGAACACGAACGCGAGGTACGACCGAACGACCGAACACGAACACACGAACCGAACGTGGCCGAACCGAACGGCCGAACGCGAACACACGAACCGATCGCGGCCGAACCGAACGGCCGAACACGAACCGCGATCTGTTCGCCCATGCCTATACAACAGTAGAACAGAGAGCAGGTTGTGTCTTATTATAGTTGGTTGTTGTCTGAACAAAACCATTATAAATTGACTCCACAGTACAGTGGAGACACATTTGTTAATGTTGTATTTCACAAGAGAAGATATACAGTGGAACCTCATTATAATGGATGTTGTTATCACATGAATTTGGATCTAATGTGTTGTGAGGCATGGTTTCCAAAATGTCATCCAAAAATGCAATACACTTTGTTTTTCAATTAAAATCACAGTTTGATTATTCCGTGCATCCAAAGATGCAAGATTTAAGCATTCTTGTTGCAATACCAATTCCATTATAAAGCTGTGAGATACATGACACCCAAATACTGTATTCTTCTGGCAAAGTTGCACTGTATGTTTTCTTCCAACATCTTATAGACAATAAGCCTGATCCCAAACTCTGTGGAGCACACAAGTCGAGCAGATCCCTATGGTAGGCACATTGTGCCCTGCAGAAATTGTGCACCTGCACACACAGGATCCACAGGGTTTGAGATTGGGTGGAATGTCTCCACTATTTCCATGGTGAGACACCAGTCTGTTGTTCATACAAAATGTTAGTCTAGATTGTAAGACACTTGGAGCAGGGACCTGTTTCTTATCACAAGTGCTCAGCACCAAGTACAGTGCACCGTACATGGACCAGGAAAGTAGAGTGGGGTCCTGGTTCAAATCTTGCCTTAGGATAAAACCTTACTGGGTGATCTTAGGCCAGTCACAATATTCTCTCAGCCTAACCTACAACACAGGGTTGTTGTGATTATTAAAAGTTGTGTTTATTATTTATGTTTAAAGCATTCCAAGTACCATGGCAGGGGGTGCTATATAAAAATAAAGATTATTATTATTTAGTATTTTATTATTTTATTTTATTATAAAATATTAAATACATAATTAATAATAGTGCAAAACACCCAGATAGTTTCCTCAGAGCTACACATTATTTATTATTTATTCAGATTTATACCCCATCCTTCCCCAATGGCTGACATATCTGATTGATAAGGTGTGTTATATCCTGTTGTTGATCGAATTACCTCTCACTTCACAGACGACTACTACTACTTAGTATTTCTATAGTGCTACCATTTGTACGCAGCACTGTGCAGATACACATAACATCAAGCACAGTCCCTGCTACAAAGACCTTACAATAAAGACACAGTTAAAAACATAGGGTATTATATGAATTATGGACTACAGGATACAGTTTTTCAGTAATTAATTTATCCCAACTAAGATAGTTTAGTTAAAATCTAGAAGGCTATGATCATTTAGGCATTAAGATGGACAGGGGAGGGGGTGGTCTGATGCACCACCTCAGGAAGTTTTTTTCAGGCATATGGTGAAGGAGGAAAGATAAGAACTTCTGTCTTGGCCATATTAATTTTAAGGTGGCGGTGAGATGTACAGGTAGCGATATCAGGCAGGAAAACTGAGATTTGGGACTGGATTCTGGGTCAGAGTTCTGGTGCAGAGAGGTAGATCTGTGAATCATCAGCGTAAAGATGTTACTGGAAGCCACGGGAGATCAAATTGCCAAGGGAATGGGTGCAGAGGGAAAGGAGAAGAGGGTCAACGAGAGAGCCCTGGGGCACACCAACTGATAGTGGGATAGAGGTGGAGGAAGATACAGCAAATAATACATTAAATTTGTAGTGGGGAAGGTAAGAGGGAGAATCAAGATAGAACGGAGTCCTGAAATTTATGGCTAAAATGAGAACAGATTTTATTCTTTCAAAAATTTTATGAGAATCAAGAAACGGGGTCGAGATCTCACAGATATCTCAACCCTAATTCAGATTTCCATGAGATTTCTCACTCCCATCCCCCAATGCTTCTGGGCTGGTCTCCCAGCCTGGAGAAATTAAAGGGAGGAGGGAGGAGGAAGCCATGCTGTTCCCTGCCCAGCTTTCTTATCTTGTTTAGGGCTGGCAGCTATCTTAGTGGGGAAAGTTTCCTGATTGTACATTTTCAGCAGCGGGTAAAGCAGGAAGGAGGGGGCAGATTCAGCATCCTACTGACTAGCAGGAGTCAGCAGCCAAATACAGAAAAGCTGTGCTGAGTCCACCTTTTGCCTTCAGCTTCCCCCCCTCCTTCCCATCTGGAAAGGGCTCCTATCTTCCCATCATTGCAGATGGGAGGGGAAGAGCTGAAGCGAAGAGTTAGGTTCAACACAGCTATTGAGCATTATATTGGGTGATCAGACTCCTGCTAGCAAATAGAGTGCTCAAGATCTGGCCCTTCCATCCTTATCTCCCATCTGGAAAGGACTTGCAGATGAGAGGGGGGTGATCTGAAGGGAAGAGACATACTCAGTACTGCTTTTCAGCATTGTATTGTCTGCTGACTTCTTAGCATTCTATTGGCTATCAGATATCAGCTGAGTCTGCCCCCTCCCTCCTCCTCTCCCACCTCCCATTCCTGAAAATTTACAATCAGAAAGTTTTCCCTTCTGAGACAGCTGCGAGCCCCAGACAAGGTAAGAAAGCTGGGCAGGTAACACCATGACTTCCTCTTCCCCTTTTCTTCCCCCCATCAACCCCAGGTAGTTAATTTCCTGGTATTTATCATTTTTCTTGGCAAGAATCCAGCCAATTCTCATCTCATTTCTGTTTGCAAAAATGAGATGAAAATTGTGATTCTCGTTGAGAACTGAGAATTGAGTTTCAGCCCTTCCAGAATACAGAAGAAGACAGAGTGTCAAGGAGTAGATGGTGGTCAACAGTGTCAAAACCAGCAGATAGTTCAAGGAGGATGAGAAAGAGTAATGGCCATGAACGGGTCATTGGAGACTTTGACAAGGGCTGTCTTTTGGAAGCGAAGAGGGCAGAATCCCAATTGGAGAGGATCAAGAATGGCATTATTCTCAAGAAAATCAAGGTAGCAGACATGAACAGCATGGTGACCCAGCTTGGAGGGAAAGGAAATGAGGGATTCAGGACATTAGCTAATAGGGCAAATAGAGTCCAGTCAAGGTTTTTTGAGTAGTGATGTGAACACAGCATGTTTTCAGGTGTCCGGAATGGTTACAGTGGAAAGTGATATATTGAGGATGTGATGGATGACTGCAAAGGAAACAGAACAGAGGAGGTGAGGTATGGGTTGGATCAGATGAACAAGTGATAAGTTTGGAGGAGGAGAGAAGGTGGACAAGTTCTTCTTTTGTTACTGAAGAGAAAGAAGAGAGGCTGGCAGGGGGTAATGGAAGGGCAAGGAGAAGTGGGGAGAGAGGTGGAGGTACTAGTAGAGAGCTTGAGGTTGATCTTGTCATGAAAGAAGTTAGTTTGAGTCTGGGTGAATCTTGTCATGAAAAAAGTTAGTTCCAGCCCAGGCAGAGAGTGAAGAAGTGGAGGGAGGAGGAGGAGAGTTTGGCAAAGAGATGGCTTGGGTTTTAGGCACTGGAGTCATTCAGTTGGTTGTAGTAGATCTCATTAGCAAGGGCTGTAACTGAGTTGAGGAAGGTGAGCATGAATTTGAATTTCAGGAAGTTATCACAGGAGCAGGATTTTAGCCAGAAACACTCTGCAGAATGTGCACAGCACATAGAAAAAGAACTTTAGGAGGTGAGCCAATGTTCGGTTTGACATGCCTGATAGCATGGGGAGGGGTGGGGCAAGAGTATCCAAAGCAGAAGAGAATACAGTTTTGTAACAGGAAAGGGCCTCAACAACAGACTCCAGTGGGGGATTGGAGAGATGTGACAGTAGTGGAGAGGATGGACGGGTCAGGAGTCTGGTGATTCCTAATTATTTTGGTGGTGGTTGGATGAGGGTGTGGGGGAGAGTGAAAAAGTGTAAATGTTAGCAGATTATGGTCAGAGAGGAAAAGAACAGAGGTGGAGAGGGCAGAGAGTGAGCGAACGCAGTTGGATGAAAAGATCAGATCAAGACAGTGGCCATGATGATGTGTAGGGAAGGTAGATCATAGCTTGAGTCCAAATGAGGAGGTTAGGACAGACATTTGGAGGTGTGAGAATCAGAGGACTCACCAAAATGGAGGTTAAAGTCCCCAAGGATAAGGGAAAGGGCAAGGAAGAAGGAAAACCAGGAATCAAAGTCAGTGAGAAAAGAGGCTGGGGACCTATCAGCATGTGTGTAAATGACAGCTACCTGGACAGGTAGATGAGTAAATAGGCAGATGGAGTGGACCTCAAAGGAGGAGGAGGTAAGAGCTGAGGCTTTGAAACCTACAGGAGGAGGAGAGAATCATCTCAACACCATCACCACAGCCTACAGAACAAGGTTTGTGGTCTAAGGCCCCAGCCTCAAACCCCTGGCCCCTGGGCTTCTGGAGCAGTGGCTGGCCCCTCAGTGCTATTTCCTTGGCCTGCTGCTGACCTCTGATCCATCCCCTGCCTCTCCTCCCATCTACCTCTTCTGTAGCCCTGCCTCCCAGCTTCCTGGTTGGTTTCCAGCAGTAAAATAGCATGCTGGTAGTGAACAACTCTTCTGTTCCTCTCTCCTCTTCTGTTTCTTCTTCCTCCATCTTCTGACTCCCTCTAGCTTCCAGATTTTAGCTCTACATCTGGCTCCTTGTTTCCTGACTCCCAATCTCTGACTCCTGTTCCCTGACTCCAAGACTCTGACTCTGCCTCCTATTCCTGATTCCCTGACTCCCTGTCTCTGGCTCTGGTTCCTTGACTACTAGAACTCTGTCTCCAGTTCCTGATCCCCTGACTCCAGTCTCTGACTCCTGTTCCTGACTCCTAGACTCAGGCTCTGCTTCTAGCTCCTGGTTCTCTGACTCATACAGTCTCTGGCTCTGATTCTAACTCTGGTTCTGTTCTGTCCTGGTCCACTCCACCTGGCCACCGCTACGTTGCCTTGGTCCTGTTATCTGATCCCTAGCTCCCATACTCCTGCAATTAGATACCTTCCTCATGGCCTCTATAAAGAGTTTAGTTCTCTCCAAGTTTGGAGAAGCAGCTAAGAGGCCTTCTTTCTCCTACTCCTAACCCCTCTGACCTGTTCCTAAGTTTGTCCTGTCTCTCCTGGAGCCCTTCCTTTCGCTACCTCTGATCTCTGACCCATCCCCCCTTTATATGTGGGAGAGGAGAACCTCCATGAAAGAGCAACAGCTGAAGCAAAGCCCTCAAATGAAAGTCAGGTCTCAGTCAGAGTGAGAAGATGGAGGGAGTGAAAGATAAAGACATACACTTTTTTGTGTGGATCTGATATTACCATCTAGCCCTCACACTTGTATTGTCCTTCTCTTCTTCAGGATATCAGCTATAGAATAAACAGGCGGGTTCTGCTGTGCTAAGGTAGGTAGGGGATCTGGAGCAGAATTATCTTAGAAACTCTATTTTCTCTATTTTCTTGCACCTTTCTGACTAGTGCTGAAACGAGAACCAAATTGATTCTCAGGATAATTTCGTGGGAATCGAGAATTACTTTCGAGATTTTGCAGCTTTTTTTGAACCCCAATCGAGATCTCGGATGGAACTCGATTTATCACTTAATGCAAGTTACCATTTATCATTTACAGTGTTTACCGGTTACCGCGACTTCTTGCCATTTATCAGTTGTATCGGTATTGAAATTTACCGTGAGCCATGTTTACCAGTTACAGTGATTTGCCATTTACCATATATATTGGTTATTGCATTATTGGTTATCGTGTTTATTGGTTATTGATTTATTACCATAGTTATTGGTTTATTGGGGGTTTTTTGTTATTGGTTTTTATTGGTTATTGGTTAATGGTCTATTGCCATGTTTATTGCTTATTTGTTTTTTGGTTTATTGGTTATTTGGTTATTGGTTTATTGTTTTATTACCATGTTTATTGGTTATTGGGTTATTGGTTACCATGTTTATTGGTTATTGGATTTGACTCACAGGCAACCCGGTAAACAATAACCTGGTAAATGGTAACCAACAACCCAGTAAATAGCAACTCAGTAACCAGAAATCCAATGGTAAATGACAATCCGATAAACGTTAATTCGAGAAAAAAATCTCTACCAAGAATTGTTGAGAGACAGCAATTTTCTCAATTATCATTTCTCATTTAAAATGAGATGAAAATTGCAAGTAAAAATCGAGTTTCAGCCCTATTTCTGACCATCACTGACATCATTAATGTACCATTTTGATTGAACTGCTATTAAAACTCCAAGCAGTTTGAAGCAATATTATAAGCAGATTGTGGACTCCAGAGAAAACTGAGCAAATCACAAATAAAGGAGAAGAGCAAGAGTGAACTGGCTCGGTTGATTTCTAAACCTTAGGCAGCACATGTCTCTGATGTTTTTTCAATACATTTAGCTAGAAGACATCATGAAGAGGCAGAATCTGAGTGAGAACTGGTCTATTGTTTATAGAACAGTAATGACTAAAGGGCCTGTTGCACTCTCAGCAATAGAGAGGTGAGGGGAGTGTTAGTGTTTGGGGAAGTGGAGAAGGTAAGGTTTATGCTATGACCCTCTAATGAGGGTGTGTGTACAGGCATGTGGGGCAAGGGTGAGGCTTATACGATAACATCCCTCTGAGAAGAGGGGTACTGACCTAGGGTATGTGTCTAAGACTGCGAGTTTTAATTGGGTTTATTAACTGTAATTGTAAACGTAAATCATTTTATTTGTGAATGTGGGGTTTGGTTATTTGATATTGGTGCCGCGCCAAAGCCCCACAAATCTCACGCACAGATGTGTACACACCCGTGCAGAAACTGCACACACTGCCATAGCCAGCACGTATTTATTTATTTTTATTTATTTTTACAATTTATACGCCACCCCCTCCTACCTCAGGCATCTCGGCGTGGTTCACAATATATTAAAACATTTCAAAACATTAAAATAAACCATAATAATTTCAATTAAAACAATGTAAAACCCCATCCCCCCTCTACCCTAATCCAACCCACCCACCCCATCTCCCTCGGGAAAGGCCCAGTGGAACAGCCAGGTCTTACATTGTCTGCAGAAAGAGGGGAGGTCAGCAGTAATCCAGTCTCGAGGTAATAATAGCATGGATGACCATGGCCAGGTCCGAGTCTGAGACATACGGCCTAAGCCGATGGACCAGATATAACTGGCGAAATACTTCTTTCAACACAGCCATCACCTGAGCATCCAGGTGGAGCTGTGGGCCCAGGAGTTCCCCAAGACTCCAGATCTGAGAAACAGGGGGGGGGGCAGGCAGACACCATAAATGATGGGGGCCACCACCACCTTGGCTTTCCTCACAACCATCATCTCCATCTTGTCAGGATTTAGTCTCAGGCAGCTCACCCTCATCCAGTCCCTCATAGCGGACAAACACCGGATAAGCACCAAGACTGCAGGGCCTGAATCAGAGGGAAATGAAAGATATAGCTGATCATATAGTGCCGCATCAGAGTTCTATGCATGCGTTGGCATCCACGCAGCTTGGGATCGGTCCCATTCTCCCCCCCCCCCCCCGTAAGTCACCCTAAGTCTTTTTGAGGAAAGATCAGGGTACAAATCTAAAATAAATAATAATATACATTAGGGATGGATGCTCAGTATATGTATTCACTCAGATCTTTACAGATATTTATAAAAGAACAGAGTTCTGCTGAAAACAGATGTTAACTGCTCTGTTTTTTAAATGTTCTGTTAGCTCTCCTTTTCATTAATTGCAATTAAGCATCATACTACTGCGCTCATTACAAATGTAAAACATACCCTCACAAACACCTTAGTGTCTCGCAGTTTCTAGCCTTGCCCACATCCCTAATGGACTTTCAAGAATGTTGCTGTGTTGCCCACAATGCTCCACAAATGCCAAATATCACATTATGCTCTCACAACCCTAACATATTTTACCAAGAGTAAACCCTCCCCAATTGCAGATCCCATTCCATTGGAACCTGTAAAAGGGGATGTGAATGAGCTTTATTTCTTCAATTCATGTTCCACCTTTCTTGCCTCTGGTCTCTTTTGGCTCTCTCATCCTCTGGGTGCATCCCCTTACATTATTTGTAACTATCAGTCTCCCACCTCTGCTGGAGCCAAGAGATCAGCTTCTGTGGGGCTGAAATCTCACTTCGGCCATCTTTAGATGGAATCTCCTCTCATCTGGGTTCGTGTGTGGTGAGTGGAGCACCAGCACACTTCAGGTGAACGAGGGACATGCTCACATGGCAGGGGATGGGAGTGTGCTAGGTGTGCACCTGCACCCATGCACCACCCACCAAAGCCCCTGCATGGAACAACCAGAAAAATCCCTGGTTGGTCCATGTGGGGACATGGGTGTTTGGTGCATGGGTTGCAGGAACGTCTCTCCACCCATGCCACTTTCAGATGGGCACCTGGGTCTATGGGGAATGGGTGGACCCACATGAGCATCTCTGGTCTAAAAAGAGCCTTTGTCAAGGTTTCTCCCAGATGCGCAAGAGTAATTCTCCCCATATATATCACATCACCCCGGCGTTCAATTTTCTTTTCCCTTTTCCTAAGGAAATCAATCAAGTCAAGCCTCTGTTGCTGTAACTTGCCCTGCATGATAAAAAGGATATGCCATGCTGTCCAAAGTGAAGCCTCTTCCCTCCCCACACACACCGTTTGCCTACATATCCTCATAAATACCTTGCTACTCACTGCTCCTCCCTCTCACAGTTGGCCATGTTCCATTCATCATTGGCATACATGTTCATCCAAAGGCCAGATTTATCATGGCACGAGGATGGAGAGGTGGGGCACTATCTTGCCAAGGTGATCAGATCAAGTGTATTTGAATGTCAGTGATGAATGTGTACTGCCATTCACATTAATTGTCACAGATTACTGCATTCCGTTTTTCAATACATGAGGTCATCCGATGCCCAGAGTTGTCAAGGCCCAGAACAGAGAGTAGGGCAATACATTACTCTTGATGACCACAGACTCAAATAATATTACTTTGTTTCTTGGAGTAAGCAGGTTCCATGCTATGTGGAGATTCTCCATTCAGTGATGCCCAGGTAGGCATAATCCCAAGATGAAGCATGTTCAGTGATCATTGTGTCCTTGCATTCACAATAAATCCTACAATTAGCTGTGTTCTTGAATATAAAGTTTGTGAGAAAAATTGTTTCAGTTCTACTGTAGATACATCTCAAGCACAAGGATGATCAACCTCTTGAACAACAAGCCATTCAAAATATAGGTCTACATATGCCAATCACAGCACGTGGTGTACCTTGTCAATGCATTAAATGTCCCAATTCCAACTATGTTGGTGAAGTCCCTCTTGCTTAGGAATCAATCAGTCAATCCATTTATTGAGTGATTAGCCATATATATAAATACATAAAAGATATAATCATTACAATAATATAAAATAATATACACAAAAATAAACATTAGAAAAGTACAAAGTGAGCCTCTGGAAAATCAACCATCAGTCAACAATTACCTCCTCTGAAAAATTAGAAAAGTGTAAATAGCTACTGATTTAACAGTTATAGGGTTCTTCGATGATAAAAGCAAATTAACTTTGTAAGGTATTGGGAGAAAACTTCTTTCTACTACCATTGGCATAATCCATTGCAACCTTAATTCATTATAAAATGTACAATCAAATAAAACATGAATTATATCCCCTACTTCCCCAGAGTCACAAGCACACAAGCATTGGGTATAGGAGGTATTTTGGTAATGTCCATGAAACACAGCCGAATCAAATACAGTGGCGGGGGTTATGAGGCTGGTGGGGCATGGGCAGGGCCAGCAGTGGGCAGGGTCAATAGTAGGCAGATCCAACCCAATGTTAGGCAGAGTCAACGCAGAAATTGCACACTTACATGATCATGTTAAATGAAATAGAACATGTACACAAGGATACAACATGCACACAAGGAATAAAACATACACACACCCATGTGGCATTCAAAGAAACACATACTGAAATGCAGGAAAACAGGTTTATGTGGAATTCTAACATGCACCCCATAAATGCTGCAATTGGTCTCTGGGAGGGATAAGATTCCCCACCTCTAATGTGTTAACATAAGGGCTCTGCTTCAGGAACAGTTTAATAGGCCAATATACTATCAAGTGATGCGGCTGGCATTTTTCAACACACTCCACTGCCCTGTCCCTGGTATTTATAGACAAGGGATAAAGTGGCAACTCCTTTTCCCACTCCATTATTTCATTCCACCACTATTGCCCGTGACTTTCTGAAGCTTTTCTGACGGCATTCTGCAAATTCCGTGTGCATGCCACTAAATTGGAAACGGTCGAAACAAACATTGTTCCACTACTTCGCAGTGCCGACAGAAACTGCGGAAAATTGAAATTGTCGGAAAAACATTGTTCTTCTATTTTCGCAGCCATTGGAATTAGGAGACTGAAAGTAATGGAACGGTGGAAGTAGTGGAATGAACATCTCTATTGCACCATGCTGCTCATTGCAGAAGAGCTTTTTCTCTCAGAAAAAGCTACCACAGCGGCTTGCCTTTTCAGTGCTATTCTAGACTCCCTTCCACAGCATGGTCTTTAAAAGGTAGGGCTGCAGTCTATTGTCACAAGATCTCTCTTTCATAACTGTAAGCAAAGTAATTGCCTAAGCATGTACTGTATGGGTTTACCAGTCAATATAAAAAGCCATTCAGTCAAGTTAGTAAGTCTTTGTGGATCTGGCAGTAATATTTTCCTTTAACAGTACCGTTAGGGAAAAATACTATCACACTTTCCACCAAATCAATGGGCATTTTGCACACACCTTAAAGTTCCGGATTTTTCAATTTTCTGGGTTTAAAACTCCATAAGTAAGTTCCGGATGCATTTTTCACACACCCACTGCCCTGACGCAGTTCCTGGATGCATTCTTCACACAAACACTGCTCTGACGCAGCCTAAAGTAGCTGCAGCTGTAGACGTGACAGGCTGCCATGGAAACCAAGTGACCACAGTTGCCTGAAGCAAAGCAGTTTACCAGGAGAACGTTTTACACACAAATGTTCTGGGAGAAGTTCTATGCAGAAGTTCAAAGAGCCAGGTGTTTAGGATCTGGGTGAGTGATTGACACACACAGAAAGTTCACGATGTAACAGCAAATATTCAGGAGAAATGTGTGTATAAAAACACCCATTGTTTTCAGAGTTAACAGAGCCTGGTTTTTTTAACTTTAAATCACCAAAAAGGTCAATAACAGATTATCCCATTACCATTTTAACGAAGATTAAAAGAGGACAGTAGAGTAGGAATTCATTAACTCACTAGTTAACTAGTGTTAACTAGTTAACACTAGTTAACACTAACTAGTGTTAATGAGTTAGTGTAACTCACTAACACTAACTCAAGTGAAACCCTCATGTCAAGAGTTTTCACAGGGCCCAAACGAAGTGGTTACTTAATAGGGATGTATGAATGCGGTTTGGAAGTTCAGAGTTTGGACTGAACTCGAATAGTTCGGTCGACCGAACCAAACGTTCGATCCAAACTCAAATTCGACCAAACTGTTCGGTCGAATCCAAACCCATTCGGAAGTTCAAAAAACCCAGTTTTGAATGTACGAACTCGCTTCGGAAGTTTGGAATTCGACCGAGCTCGAATAGTTCGGTCGACCGAACTGAACTTTCGAACCGAACTAGATTTTCGAACCGAACCGAATTTCCGAACTCGGTTCTGTTCACATATCTCTATTACTTAATCAAAAAATCTGAGCAGCAAACTGTGCAGTATTCTCTGGTTACAATATTTGTGGAACAGACAAGAAATCCCCTCCACCCCAAAAAAGAGCTGATGAGCCTAACTGTGATCCAGATGCCACAGCAGTTCAGGGAGGGAGCCCTTGCTGTGAACAGAGGGCTCAGGAGATAAAAGGCTAAAAAAGAGAGGTTTTGTTGCCCTTGGCCTTTTTCTGACCCAGTGGGGTACAAGGGGATGATTCCCAGCAGAGAATAAACCAGTGGTTCAGAGGTTGTATCATGTAAGTTAAAGTTACTGAACACGAAAGTGTTCTAAATACCATGCCGGAATCTCAGGCCACCCCACTTTCTTACTTTCCAAGAAATTCCTCTAATCAGAATAAAGAAAGCTGTAAACTCTCCCCTCCCCACTTCCTTGACACAGTGACAGATTCCTGTTGAAGAAAATTACTGCCACTAACTTGCATATTAAGTCAAGAAGCTGAAGGTTTAATCCTCTTACCGCAGAGTGAAAGTCAGACCCAGTCATTCAATCAGAATCCCACAGGGTGTTTGGGAGGGAGTCATGCTGAAATGTTACCTTATCTTCCCAGCCAGTGGTGCCTTGTGACTGACTATAGCTCAGCTAGCTGGCTCCACCCATCTCTCTGCCTTTCCCCCAACTCTCCACACATTCCCTTTTCACCTGGGTGTCTACTTCTGCTACCCGGGCATGAAATTAAATAACTCCCCTTCCCCCTCAATTATATAGTGCCCCTAGCAGCTACATACAAACAGTGTGATTTGGCAGTCAAGCACAGCAGTATGGATGGCGCTCCCAGCTGCCCATACCGCATTTTGGTAGAAACTTGTCAATTTTGTTTACTTAGGGTGGGTGTGTGGCCAGCTACTCCTCCTCTTGTCCTGGTCCTGCCCATCTCACCAGTGGAGAGATGCATCCACGTGCTTCTTTGCCTTGACCCGGCCCCTCCTTGTCTTCTAGCTGGCTGTGGCATGTGCATGCGGAGCAGCAACAGACCTCCCAGAGGGCCCAGGAGTGCAGCACAGTGCTGCTGCTGCGAGAACTCAGCAACTGAGCAGTGCAACTATCAGAGAAGAAACCGCCAGGTCAGAGCATTCCCACAGCAAACACGGAAGTGTGGGTGCTGCAAACTGCAAAGCAGCGGCAACGCTGCTGGCTCCAGGTCCACAGGCCACCACCAGTCAGACATTCTCTTTTTCCCAAACAGGCTGAATTGAATTCAACTGCGTGGGGAATCAGGGAGTCCTGTGGCCATGAGATGCAGTGTCCTTGATGCCCAGGGAGGCGCACCATCCCTGATCAAATAACTGAAATCTAAACAGGGTATAGGATGTCCTTAAGGACGGACTGGACAGCTGTACCAGATAACTTTCCATTTAACCACTTGATTTCAACTCTGAATATCATAAAGCTATTTTCTTTGATCAATTGTTGGTCAAATCTTCCTGCCAGGCCATATTCAGTAATCTCTGCTTATTAATAGAACTTTGCTGGGCATGTAATTTCTCAAGAAGAAACAAAGAAGAGAGTCCCAGCCCTAAGCTGTGTTATTCGTAGACACCAATGACACACGAGTCAATTCATATACCACCCAGAGTCACTATGTTGTTCATGCCTCCTATGTAGGCCAAAAATGCAAAATTGCAGCAAATGCTGTTTCTGTCAAAAAAAGGTCATTTGTCTTCACTCACCTGATAAGGCAGCTTACTGGCTTTTTCACTATTTTTTGCTAGTTCCCGTTCAGGAATCTCAATTGTTTGGTTTCCTGGTAATTCTTTGATAGCATGCAGTCAGTGTGCTGCCCTAACGCAAAATGAACTGATGTGCTAATGCTATGGTTTATGTACTGGCTAGGTGATGTAAAATTGATGGAAACCACTGGAAATTGGTATAAAATTTCCAAACATGATGGAGAGTGCCTTAAATTGATGAAAAATGCCGATAAATTGTCAAAAATACCAGAAATTGATGAAAAATACCAGAAATTGGCAGGCGCTATTCTCAACAATAGTGGAAATGTAGAATTAATGAAGGGTGAGGAAATACTGATGAAGATTCACAAGCGCACCCCAAAAGTAGGTATTTCCTGAGAGTATGGGAACACTTGCTCTCCCCTCAGCACCACTCCTACATCACCCTCCTCACTTACAAGGCCTTACAAAGATTGCCTCATACCTCACCACTCTGCCCTGCTGGCAGTTATGCCCTCATCATGAAAGTTCACACCTCACTACTCCGCCCTGCTGGCAGTCATATTCTCATTTATGAAGATCCACACCTCACTACTTTGCCCTTCTGGTAAACATACCCTCACAAAGATTACCTGCTGTTACTTTGAAAGCTATTGCTCAGAAAGGGAAATTCAGATACATCTTAACAGGGGGACTTTCAGACTGGCCAATCCCCGCACATATTCTGGCTATGCATTCCCCACCTCACCCCACCCCCGGCAGCCAGAATATGTGTGTGTGTGGGGGGAATGTCTTAAGGTAGCCCCACTCTCAAAAAATACGTATTTAATATGCTAAAATGAGAGACAGCTACAGTGCTCCTTACATTAAATGCAGGAATCGATACAGATATCAGCTGTACTGCACATGCCTAATATATATAGTGAGACAGCCCTTCTCCTGCAGAGTGTACATTGTAAATAGTAAAGAAGATAGACAAAGGGGGCATCCTAGGAAGCATTATTTTCATGACACATGAAGTGAATAAGTTGCAGAGCTGTGAAATACTGTATCACAAAGCCTTAACTAAAACCCATCCCATTTCTCTGTGGGTGCATTCCATTGACAGACCAATAAGACTGCCAACCAGGGCTAGCCTTAGAATTCGTGGGATCTAGGGTGAAGATAAAAGATGGGGCCCCTAGTGACCCCACCCCCTTCCTGATGGCCCCATCCTCTTGGGAGCACCTTCTACCGGCTCCTAGAGGTGGTCGTGTTTGGGGGTCCTGCTGTCAGAGAGTGGCACCTCTTCACCTTGCCCTGGTGAAATCATTGGACGCTGCAGGGGACCCAAGAAGAATGGGGTCCAGGGAACTCACCCTGCATTGCTGTGTGTTAATGCTGGTCCTGCTGACACGTCATCATGGTTTATATTGTAATGAAATGAGAAAAGCTCAAGCTCAGCTGTTTGTATTTGTTATTAGAGTTGTAAGCTGTAATTGTACAGCCTTCTTGATATAGATTTGCAGAGTTTAGTCTTTGCTAAGTATGATAAAGAGAAGCTTTTTATTGCCTCTATTTTGATAGCTGCTACTTTTCATTTGTAAAATTAGTTACTCTCTTCTGTGTCTCCCTTCCAGCTTCATTCTCTGAGTTTTTCTATCTTTGATTTGAAAATCTGCATCTTCTCTTCATTTTTTGCTTATCCAGCTTCTTGTTTCTCCCACCCCCCACCCACTACTACTCATATTTAGGAGAGTAAGTTCTCATTGCTTAGCCCCATAATGTCTTTTGGATATTTCAAGATATTAAAACAAACTTCCCCAAACTTTCAAACTCTTGCTTAAACTATTTCCATTTAAGCAGTCAATTTCACAAGGTTCTAAAGGAGGCAGACAGGACAATTTTCAAACTTGATTTTCTCTTTTTGTAGAAATGTCGTTGTACTCTGAAGGTTAACTATTGTTCAGTGTTTTACGCCCATACCATAATAGGGCTTAACATTTCTATTCTTGTTTTGGAAATGAATATATTTTCTAATCATACTCTCATCACCACTTTCAGGAAGGTAAGATTGCTGAAGTTACTTAATCTTTCAAAAGCCTGAAAGAGTGGAAGATCTTCTTAGTGAGGTGTTGTTGGTTATGGTTTTTTTAACTTTTGAACATATTATCCTCCTCCTTGATTTCCAAGACATGGTGAAATTCAAGACAGACTACAAAAAAATCCCTGTTATCGTAGCATCTTATTGATAGGAGGAATGATGGAACATGTTCTGAAGAAATATATTCTTCACTTCAATCAGGAATAATGTTAATAGGGTAGACCTGTATTGTGAGGTAGCCAATCCATAAGCAATAACCAAGAGGTCCATATCTGGTCCCTGACTGTTCACTGCTACCATTGTGTGAGGTTGGGACCAAGGACAGAAGGAAATTCTCCCCATTCCTGCTCTTGTGATGGGGTTAGGAGGAATCCCCAAAGGATTAGAAGGTTAGAGGGAAATCCTCTGTTGTTGCTGCTGAGGTAGAGGGTGGTGCTGCTGCAGCCCTGAGGGAGAAAATTACCTCTGAAGATATTGTGAAGGTAAGGTTTTTAATTTCCCCATTTCCCACCCTCTCATTACACATCTGGCCAAGGCATGGAGAATGCTCATATTTGCAATCAACCCTTATAGCGATATTCAACAAACTAAAGTCTGCAGCCAAGCCTAAATAAGTAAATAAATAAATAAATGAATAAATAAATAAAAATAGCCTACCCAAGCTTGCCATCACAAATTTTTTTATATAAATCAAGGAAGTCTGGATTGCAAATGAGTAGGAAATATATTGTGCATTTGAAGTATAGCTCCTTTTTGGGAAAAACACAAATTTCTGTCAAGTGAGCACTCTGCCTGCAAAAACTCTACCAGGGGGAAAAGAAATTGTTGTTTCCCTACTCCACACATCTTACTCAATTATCACTACAGTTTTCAGAGACAAGATTTGATTGGGCTCCAGTAGAGTCAAGTGCACTTGTGTAGAGTTGCGTAAGATTTTATAGCCGATTCAGACACAACTGTTGTCTTGAGAGATCTCTCATTGATGAGATTTAAGGCTAACACAGTAGTGGAATGCAACTTCTCTTTTAATCAAGTCAACTGATTGGTGGCCTAGTTCTATCGTTGGCAGTCCACTTGCACAGGCAAGGTGCTGAGTTTGAGGGTGTGCAGTCCTCAACCAGGAAGTGGAGTAGGAGCTGAACTGGCATGTCTGGGGGGAGACATGGAGGGGTATCACATTCTGGAAGGGGATTCACCTGCTCTGGGACACGGAGCCAGCCTGCCTCCCTGCAGAAGCTCTCCAATACTTCCCTCAACCTGCTTCCTGGAGATGATGCCCCCCACAGTACTGTTGCTAGTGAGATCATCTGCCTTATCGCATCCATCAGCCTGAAGTAGTGCATTGGGTGCTCTATGGGCCAAAGATCTGGAGTGGGTGGCGGACTTAGTGTAATGCCCGATGGCTTCCCTCTCCTTGCCTTATGATGCCAATGACACTGAGCCCTCTAGGGTTGCGACTTGGGATTGTGGCTGTGTTCCTATATCCCAGTATCAGATCCAGTGGGGACTATTGTTTTCATGCTGGGGGCATGCCTGAAATGTGCTTGATAAGTTGAGGTGCTGTGTACAATTTATGGCATGTCACCACTGAGGCCAGGAGGCTCTTGGACAGAACTGGCCATTGTGATGGGGGTCCATTGCAAGTGCACATTCACTAACTGCACTCATGGGGTTACATTGCTGGTGCTATGTAAGTACTTTAGTAACAAAAATAATAATAATACATATATTTTGTAACACAGTGGGTATTGTTAGATGGATGTGGGGGCAGCCCATCCTCGGAGCTGCTGCAGGGATGCATCTCCGTGTACCCTTGTTTCCAGATCAACCGTGGTCCACTTTAGACAAATCAAGCAGATTCCCTTGACCTCCACCCGCATGGCGCGCCCACACACACCCTAGAGTTCTGAGCAATTGCCCGATGCTGGAGGCTGGCACCCGCAACTCTATGGTGTTGCCAGAGCAACGGCCAGTCAGAAGTGGTGCTGCAGTGCTATAGAAATACTATAATAATAATAATAATAATAATAATAATAATAATAATAATTAATAATAAATTAATAATATAATGAATAAAGAATTAAGATTTTTTTTGTGCCATGATGGGTGTTTTTAGATGGACACGAGGGCAGCCTGCTCACGGAGCTGCTCTGGAGGTGTATCCTCGCATCTACCCACTTCCAACCCAGCCAGCTCCCCTGGCCACAGTCTGCCCATGTAGCACCCCCCCCCCCCCATAATCCTTAAGGAAACATGCCCAAAGATATAGGCTCGCACCCACAAACACACACCAGGCCCCCCCCCCCACACACACACAGACACCACAGAGTTGCAGGAGATTGCCTGATGCACTAGGCTGGCACCCACAACTCTATGGTGGTGTTGGGCAACATCTGGCCAGGAGTGGAGTTACATCCTGGGTACACCAAGCAGAAGGACAGCACAACAGTTCCACTTCAGGATGGAGTTTGAAAACCCAGGGGTTTAGTTTGCCCACTCTGCTGGTGGTGCTCTGGAATATTCCAGAGCACCACCAACCAGGCTGCCCCAGAGCAGATACAGCCTGCTCCACTTCAGCATCTGGCAGACTCTAGCCTTTAGAGCGACTGGTCAACCAAGGGGTGAAGTGAGCTGGCATGACAGCCCCCAGAGCTGCCATCCATCTGCTTGCACCCAGTGTAACAGCCCCTCTGCCATAGGGGTTGTGACCCTGGTTAGCACCAGCATAGGTGAAGTTGCTTATTACAGGGACACTTGTAGAGTAAGCATGCTTGCAACCCTCAGGAACTTTACACCTGTGCAGGGCAGCTGAAAGTTCACTTGTGCTGGCACACAATCCTGTTTCACTTCTGGCACCAGCAGAAAAAAGAGCTGGATCATGATCATTATCTTTGGTATAGTACACTTGAGAAAAGGAAAATTTTCTGTAGGTTAGAAAAAAATGCCTCGCAGTTTGTTTAGCCTATGCCCATTGCTGTAAATCTGAGCAACAACAAATAACAAACTAAGTAACAACAATCAACATCCATTTGTGTTCCATCGAGTACCCAGGACAATTATTCCTTTAAGTTTCTTCTCTTTTTTTTCTTCTTTTTTTTAAAGGTTTTTTTTGTTTAGTCATTTTGGTATTTTAGTCACATCATGTTGCCAATATTTATGCATGCACAATGGATGAAAATGGCAGAGACAGTTGACAGAGTGGCTCCCAGGCGTCTGCTGCCCTCCTGAGTCTCACGCAGGTCTCCTTGGTTTACTGAGGGCCTGCAGTGTTTGAAGCGGGAGAGCAGGCAGTTGGAGAGATGGTGGCACCAGATTTGCGATGAGTATGATCGATTGCAACATAAGAGCAGTTTAAAGGCCTATGCTGTGGTGGTGCAGGCAGCAAAGAAGCAGTTCTTTGCTGCCCTTATTGCATCTGCAAAGTCATGTCCAGTGGAGCTTTTCTGGATGGTGAAAGATTTGATCAGTCCTGCCTGTCTCCACATGGACCTGGAGCAATCCAGTGACCACTGTGACCATTTTATCGAGTACTTTGTAGATAAGATCGCTTGCATCCACCATGATTTCGGTTCTGCAGTTATTGCAGAGGATCATGTTGGGGCTATGGATGCCCTGTCCTGTCCTGTTTTGTGGGATTGGTTTCAGATGGTACCACCTACTGATGTGGAGTCCTTGTTGGGATCTGTTCAAGCCACTACTTGTGAACAAGTTCCTTGCCCATCTTTGCTGGTGAAAGCCAGTCAGGAGACATTACGGCCGTTGCTGGCTGGGGTGGTTAGTGCCTCCCTTTAGGACGGCAGGGTGCATGAATGCCTGAAGGAGGCTGTGCTTAGGCCCCTGCTCAAGAAACCATCTCTTGATGCTGGTGCTCCTGCCAGTTATCGGCCGATCTCTAACCTTCCGTTTTTAGGGAAGGTTATTGAACGGGCTGTGGCACGGTAGCTCCAAGAACACCTGGACTGCACCGGTTTTCTTGACCCCTCTCAGTCTGGGTTTAGGCCTGAGTATGGTACAGAGACTGCATTTGTGGCCTAGGTTGACGATCTCCATCTTGCGTTGGACCAGGGTCGTCAGACCTTACTGGTCCTGCTAGACCTTTTGGTTACGTTCAACACAGTCAATCATTAGGTGTTGGTGACTTACCTGCGGGACCATCCCGGGATTGGTGGGACGGTCTTGGACTGGTTTAGTTCATTCCTGGCCGGGAGAACTCACCGGGTGGTCTTTGGCGAGTGTACGTCTTCACCCCGGGACCTCACGTGCGGGCCTAGAGGCGGAGCCAGGGGGACGGTAGGTGGAGCCAGGGGGATGGTAGGCAGATCCAGAGGGATGGTAGGCCAGTGACCTGGCATAAACCAGCAGCAAGGAGTTCCCAGGGTTAACATCAGATGGAAGAAAACACAGTCTACATGCACATCAAGCTTCAAATAAATAATGTATAAACCCCAAACACAGGGAAACACAGAAAATACTGGCAAAACACAGCAGCAAGGAGTTCCCAGGGTTAACATTGGATGGAAGAAAACACAATCTACATGCAAATCAAGCTTAAAATAAATAATGTATAAACCCCAAACATAGGGAAACACAGAAAACACTGGTAAAACACTGCCGTTGCCTGAAAATAGCAAAAATAAAAGAGATCACTTTCATTTTAGTTATTGGTTAACAAAAATGAAACAACATAATAACAAAATAATGAAAGAATTTTGTTTTGTTATGAGTGAACAGTAAAAACCTGAAAAACACATTTTTGGCTGTAACGTTTTTGTTTGTTATCCGATTTGGATTCAACTTGACAGGATTGTACCCCCAATGGAGTTCATTATGTATGCCAACCTTAGGAAGAATTGGATAAAGGGATCTGGAAAGGTTTAGGACCAGTTCCGTTGGTTTTCCCCGGAGACTTATGGTACCTGAGGGGTTCTGTAATGTTCTAGGGGAGTTACCCTTCGATCTCAATGACCATTTGCTCGATGACCTCATTGCTTTCTGGAACACCGTGCTAACTGAGGCCATCAACTGACTAGCTCCTAGGTGTCCACTCCCTGATCGCTGACACTGCAGGTCTCCCTGGTTTATGGAGGATATGTGGCAGATGAAATGAGAAGGGTGGCAGTTAGAGCAACAGTGGCATCGTTCTCGTGCTGAAGCCAACCGATTGCGACATAGAGTGAGTTTACGTACCTATGTCATGGCTGTGCGGGTAGCAAAGAAGAGGTTCTTTGTTGCACTCATAGTGTCTGCAAAGTCATGTCCAGCTGAGCTTTTTCAAGTGGCGAGGGGGCTGCTCAGTCCGGCCTTCCTCCACCTGGAACTAGAATTTTCCATTGCACACTGTGACACTTTAGTTGACTTTTTTTGTGGATAAAATCACCTGAATTCACCGTGACTTCAATGTTGCAATTGTGGCAATGGGAGAATCAGAGGTAATGAGGTCCTATTTTGTGGGATCAGTTCCAGTGGATATCACCCGATGATACGGCAGAAGTCTTGGGGGAGGTCAGGGCCAACTTTTGTGAATTAGGTCCATGCCAATCCTGGATGTTTAAGGCCAGCTGGGAGACATCGGGGCCGTTGGTGGCTGGGGTGGTCAACACTTCCCTTAGGTGTCGGACTCTATCTGACTCCGACCGTCTTCTCCATAGGGCCCATTTACGGTCCTATGTTGAGGCTGTGAGGGTAGCGAGGAAGGAGTTTCTTGCTACCCTCATAGTGTCTGCGAAGTCACGCCCTGCGGAGCTGTTTCAGGTGGTGCGTGGGTTGGTTAGTCCAGCCTCGCTCCACCTGGATGGGGACTTGTCCCAGGCCCGCTGTGAGGAGTTTTTCACCTACTTCGCAGACAAGATTGCTCGGATTCAGACCGACTTTGACGTGGGATTAGGGGCAGTAGGTAGAGAGCGCGAGGTGCTGAAGGCCCCGTCTGGTCCATCTTTGTGGGGGGAGTTTCAGGAAGTGATGCCGGCCGATGTGGCGGATGTCTTGGGGTCTGTGAGGGCCACTTGTTGCGAACTTGATCCGTGCCCGTCCTTGTTGGTGAAAGCCTCCAGGGAGACATTGGAGACGTTGCTGGCGAGGGTTGTTAATGCATCCTTGTCCCAGGTTACTGGGAGATTTTCACCCAGTATCAAGGAGGCTGTGGTGCGCCCCCTGCTGAAGAAACCATCTTTAGACGTGGATGCCCTCGCCAGCTACCGACCTGTCTCTAACCTTCCCTTTTTAGGGAAGGTTATTGAGTGGGCGGTGGCACTCCAGCTCCCGGCGTATCTAGAGAGCATCGGTTTCCTGGACCTATTTTAATCCGTTTATTTTATCATTCGGGGTCATCGGAGCTCTTTTAGAGCCATTTGTCCATTAAAACACAGCACAGAAATTGCTATTATTCCTTGAAGAAGCTGCTAGTCACAGTGAAACATCGGATCTAGTTTATCCTTTGTGACATCGGTTTCATTTGGGCTTTTGTCTGGCATTTGTAGCCAGACCTTCTTTATCTTTATTTTTATTTTTGCTCTGTTCTGACTCCATACTTGTATTGTTTATGGGGTTTCCCCATTGTATATGCTTTCACCTGTTTGCACCTGTACTTTTGCCTTGTGTTTCATTTAGGCATGTTCTTGCTTATTTTCCATTGTATGCATGTTATTTATGGTAAGATTCTTGGTGTTACTGCCTATACTTGTGGTTACATGGACATAATTTTGAGCTAGCATTTGCTATGCTACATTTTAGTAAATCTTGTACTTATCCTTATTTGGGAGCCTTTCCTCCATTTGGGATAGTTATTGTTTGTTGTACCTAGCCTCTGCTTTCTGTGCCATGACTGCTGTGCCCCAGTAATCCAATGTCTGCAGCTACTGCCAATGCCGCCTCTGCTGTCTGTGCCACGGGTTCTGTGCCCGGGCAATCCAAAGTCTGCTGCTGCTGCCAATGCCGCCTCAGCTGTCTGTGCCATGGGTTCTGCTACTGGGCAATCCAATGTCTGCTGATGCTGCCAATGCTNCAGCAGCAAGGAGTTCCCAGGGTTAACATCAGATGGAAGAAAACACAGTCTACATGCACATCAAGCTTCAAATAAATAATGTATAAACCCCAAACACAGGGAAACACAGAAAATACTGGCAAAACACAGCAGCAAGGAGTTCCCAGGGTTAACATTGGATGGAAGAAAACACAATCTACATGCAAATCAAGCTTAAAATAAATAATGTATAAACCCCAAACATAGGGAAACACAGAAAACACTGGTAAAACACTGCCGTTGCCTGAAAATAGCAAAAATAAAAGAGATCACTTTCATTTTAGTTATTGGTTAACAAAAATGAAACAACATAATAACAAAATAATGAAAGAATTTTGTTTTGTTATGAGTGAACAGTAAAAACCTGAAAAACACATTTTTGGCTGTAACGTTTTTGTTTGTTATCCGATTTGGATTCAACTTGACAGGATTGTACCCCCAATGGAGTTCATTATGTATGCCAACCTTAGGAAGAATTGGATAAAGGGATCTGGAAAGGTTTAGGACCAGTTCCGTTGGTTTTCCCCGGAGACTTATGGTACCTGAGGGGTTCTGTAATGTTCTAGGGGAGTTACCCTTCGATCTCAATGACCATTTGCTCGATGACCTCATTGCTTTCTGGAACACCGTGCTAACTGAGGCCATCAACTGACTAGCTCCTAGGTGTCCACTCCCTGATCGCTGACACTGCAGGTCTCCCTGGTTTATGGAGGATATGTGGCAGATGAAATGAGAAGGGTGGCAGTTAGAGCAACAGTGGCATCGTTCTCGTGCTGAAGCCAACCGATTGCGACATAGAGTGAGTTTACGTACCTATGTCATGGCTGTGCGGGTAGCAAAGAAGAGGTTCTTTGTTGCACTCATAGTGTCTGCAAAGTCATGTCCAGCTGAGCTTTTTCAAGTGGCGAGGGGGCTGCTCAGTCCGGCCTTCCTCCACCTGGAACTAGAATTTTCCATTGCACACTGTGACACTTTAGTTGACTTTTTTTGTGGATAAAATCACCTGAATTCACCGTGACTTCAATGTTGCAATTGTGGCAATGGGAGAATCAGAGGTAATGAGGTCCTATTTTGTGGGATCAGTTCCAGTGGATATCACCCGATGATACGGCAGAAGTCTTGGGGGAGGTCAGGGCCAACTTTTGTGAATTAGGTCCATGCCAATCCTGGATGTTTAAGGCCAGCTGGGAGACATCGGGGCCGTTGGTGGCTGGGGTGGTCAACACTTCCCTTAGGTGTCGGACTCTATCTGACTCCGACCGTCTTCTCCATAGGGCCCATTTACGGTCCTATGTTGAGGCTGTGAGGGTAGCGAGGAAGGAGTTTCTTGCTACCCTCATAGTGTCTGCGAAGTCACGCCCTGCGGAGCTGTTTCAGGTGGTGCGTGGGTTGGTTAGTCCAGCCTCGCTCCACCTGGATGGGGACTTGTCCCAGGCCCGCTGTGAGGAGTTTTTCACCTACTTCGCAGACAAGATTGCTCGGATTCAGACCGACTTTGACGTGGGATTAGGGGCAGTAGGTAGAGAGCGCGAGGTGCTGGAGGCCCCGTCTGGTCCATCTTTGTGGGGGGAGTTTCAGGAAGTGATGCCGGCCGATGTGGCGGATGTCTTGGGGTCTGTGAGGGCCACTTGTTGCGAACTTGATCCGTGCCCGTCCTTGTTGGTGAAAGCCTCCAGGGAGACATTGGAGACGTTGCTGGCGAGGGTTGTTAATGCATCCTTGTCCCAGGTTACTGGGAGATTTTCACCCAGTATCAAGGAGGCTGTGGTGCGCCCCCTGCTGAAGAAACCATCTTTAGACGTGGATGCCCTCGCCAGCTACCGACCTGTCTCTAACCTTCCCTTTTTAGGGAAGGTTATTGAGTGGGCGGTGGCACTCCAGCTCCCGGCGTATCTAGAGAGCATCGGTTTCCTGGACCTATTTTAATCCGTTTATTTTATCATTCGGGGTCATCGGAGCTCTTTTAGAGCCATTTGTCCATTAAAACACAGCACAGAAATTGCTATTATTCCTTGAAGAAGCTGCTAGTCACAGTGAAACATCGGATCTAGTTTATCCTTTGTGACATCGGTTTCATTTGGGCTTTTGTCTGGCATTTGTAGCCAGACCTTCTTTATCTTTATTTTTATTTTTGCTCTGTTCTGACTCCATACTTGTATTGTTTATGGGGTTTCCCCATTGTATATGCTTTCACCTGTTTGCACCTGTACTTTTGCCTTGTGTTTCATTTAGGCATGTTCTTGCTTATTTTCCATTGTATGCATGTTATTTATGGTAAGATTCTTGGTGTTACTGCCTATACTTGTGGTTACATGGACATAATTTTGAGCTAGCATTTGCTATGCTACATTTTAGTAAATCTTGTACTTATCCTTATTTGGGAGCCTTTCCTCCATTTGGGATAGTTATTGTTTGTTGTACCTAGCCTCTGCTTTCTGTGCCATGACTGCTGTGCCCCAGTAATCCAATGTCTGCAGCTACTGCCAATGCCGCCTCTGCTGTCTGTGCCACGGGTTCTGTGCCCGGGCAATCCAAAGTCTGCTGCTGCTGCCAATGCCGCCTCAGCTGTCTGTGCCATGGGTTCTGCTACTGGGCAATCCAATGTCTGCTGATGCTGCCAATGCTGGCTCTGCTGTCTGTGCCATGGGTTCTGTGCCCCGGCAATCCAATGTCCGCTGCTACTGCAAATGCTGCCTCTGCTGTCTGTGCCTCAGGTTCTGTGCCTGTTCAATACAATGTCTTCTGCTGGTGGCAATGCCTCCTTTGCTGTCTGTGCCATGGGTTCTGCTACCAGACCATCCAATATCTGATGTTGCTGCTAATGCCATCTCTGCTGTCTGTGCCATGGGTTCTGTGCCTCAGAAATCCAGTGTCTGCTGCTGCTGCCAATGCCACCTCTGCTGTCTGTGCCATGGGTTCTGTGCCCATGTAATAAAATGTCTGCTGCTGCTGCCAATGCCACCTCTGCTGTCTGTGCCATGGGTTCTGTGCCTGTGAAATCAAATGTCTGCTGCTGCTGCTGCTGCCAATGCCACCTCTGCTGTCTGTGGCATAGGTTCTGCTACCGGGAAATCCAATGTCTGCTGCTGCTGCTGACAATGCTGCTGCTGCTGTCTGTGCCACAGGTTCTGTACCCTGGCAATCCAATGTCCGTTGCTGCTGCCAATGCCACATCTGCTGTCTGTGCTATGGGATCTGCTACTGGGCAATCCAGTGTCTGCTGCTGTTACCACCAATACTGCCTCTGTTGCCTGTGCCATGAGTTCTTTGCCCCGGAAATCCAAAGTCTACTGCTGCTGCTAATGCTGCCTTTGCTATCTGTGCCACGGGTTTTGTGCCCTGGCAACTCAATGTCTGCTTCTGCTGCCTCTGCTGTGCCACGGGTACTGTGCCCCAGCAGTCCAATGTCTGCTGCTGCTGCTGCTAGTACTGCACATCAGCCATTTGCTTCTCACTCTTGTAGATGGGCATAGTTCGGATGAGTGCACCAGCGGTGCGGTGTGTGTGTGTGTGTGTCTGTCTCCATGAGATTCACCATCGGGAAAGAATTGCCCAATTTGCAATAGAGCTTCTTGAGCTCAGTCGAGTAGGATGCCAGCCTGCAATGCCCGACCAAGTTGGGGTGCCAGCCACCGGCCCTGAATGGCTTCTGCCAGTGCTCCACCAATGACAGCCAGCCTGCAATGCCCGGCCAAGCATGGGTACCAGCCACTCCAGCCCCAGGACCCACCTTCAGGGTTCTGGGGCCTACATTCCAGGCAGGGAGGGCTGTGTCAGTCCACCTCATTGTCTGCAAATGTCCCACATCCAGGCCATCCAGCCTTCAATGCCTGTCCAAACAGGGGTGCCAGCCACTCCAACCCCAGGACCCACCATCAGGGTTCTGGGGTCTACATTCCAGGCAGGGAGGGCTGTTGTTCCACTTGTTTGCAAGTGTAACACATCAAGGCCAGCCAGCCTGAAATGCCCATCTGATCAGGGATGCCAGCCTCTCAGCCCTGGCTGGGCCTCGGCCACTGATCCACCAATGCCAGCCAGCCTGAAATGCCCGGACGAGCAGGGGTGCCAGCCGGTCCAGTCCCAGGACCCACCATCAGGGTTCTGGGGCCTATATTCCAGGCAGGGAGGGCTGTCATTCCACTTCATCCAGAAGCTGCCACTCCAGCCCCAGGACCAACTGTCAGGGTTCTGGGACTTACATTCCAGGCAGGGAAGTCTGTCCATCCATGTCATCCAGAAGCTGCCACTCTGGTCCCAGGACCCGCTGTCAGGGTTCTGGGGTTGCCATTCCACTTATGGGAAGCTGCCATTCCACCACATCAAGAAACAGCCAGCCTCTTCAGCCCCAGGACCCACCATCAGGGTTCTGGGGCCTATGTTCCAGGCAGGGAGGGCTGTCCAGCCACATCATCCAGAAGCTGTCACTCTAGTCCCAGGAGCACCATCAGGGATCTGGGGCTGTCATTCCACTCACAGTGAGTCATCATTCTACGTCATCTAGAATCTGCCACTCCAGCCCCAGGACACACCCTCAGGGTTCTGGGACCTACGTTCCAGGCAGGAAGGGATGTCCTTCCACTTCATCCATAATCTGCCACTCTAGTCCCAGGACACACCTTCAGGGTTCTGGGGCCATCATTCCACTCACAGGGAGCCATCATTCCACTGCATTAAGAAACAACCAGCCATTCCAGTCCCAGGATCCACCATCAGGATTTGGGGGCCTACATTCCAGGCAGAGAGGGATGTCCATCCATGTCATACAGAAGCTGCCACTCTAGTCCCAGGACCCACCATCAGCATTCTGGGGCCATCATTCCACTCATGGGGAGTCATCATTCCACTGCATCTAGAAGCTACCAGTCTAGTAACATGACCCACCATCAGGGTTCAGGGGCCGTCATTCCACTCACGGGGAGCCATCATTCCACTGCATCTATAAGCTGTCACTCTAGTACTGGGACCCACCATCAGGGTTCTGGGGTTGTAATTTAGCTCATGGGGAGCTGTCATTCCACTGCATCAAGAAGCAACCAGCCACTCCATCCCCAGGACCCACCCTCAGGGTTCTGGGTCCTAGATTCCAGGCAGGGAGAGCTGTCATTCCACTTCATCTAGAAGCTGTCACTCTAGTCACAGAACCCTCCTTCAGGGTTTTGGGGCCTACACTACACTCAAGGAAAGCCATCATTCCACTGCATCAAGGAACAACCACTACAGCCCCAGGACCCACCCTCAGGGTTCTTGGTCCTACGTTCCAGACAGGGAGGGCTGTTCATCCACATCATCCAGAAGCAATGGGGGTGCTGTTGCTGCTCAGCCTGCTGCTGGAGCTGCTACTGCTAGTACTTGGGGCAGGGATAGACCCTGCTGGATGAAAGGGGTGGCTTCTCCCACTCCCACCATCCCCAGGGGCATCCTGCTGCTGCTGCTGCTGCTGCTGCTGCTGCTGCTGCTGCTGCTGCTGCTGCTGCTGCTGCCACGCACAGTCCAGAACTCTCTCTGCCTTCTGAACCCTCTCCATCAGCTCACCCTTCCAGTTGCCATAGAGTAGTGTCTGGCATGCCACTCTGCCCTTGACCCTGGGGTCCAGTCTGGTTCCCAACACACATTCCTCCTGCTGTAGGAGCTCATCAAACCATGCCTTAAGCCCTGCCTTCAGCTGCTGCACCAGGGCAATCACCTCAGCCACCAGGTTCTTGTCCTGAGAGCCACAATCCGGCCCTTTGGGAATCTCCTCCAGCCTCCTGAGGAGACTCTGGACCAGAGGGGTCACCTAGCTGATGGTGATGGTGGCCGTGGAGGAGTTGATGATCTCTGTCATGGCCAGGAATATCTCAGAACAAAGACAGTGCTAGCCAGGATCTCCCATACCACCCCATCATACCCTGTAGGTGCCCTGCTGTCCCTCACCAGTTGAAACTGATTCAAGGTGGCTTTCTGATTGAGAAACTGTCAAGCATCAGTCATGTCCAATTTCACCTGGTAGACACATCCTGTACCAGCTGGTGCACTGGGGAGCCTTGCTCGGCCTGCTTCGCCTGGAGGAGGTCTCTTCCCTTCACGCTCTGGTCAAAGAAACCAGCCAGCTTCCTCCCCCACTCGATCAGGGAGCTAAGGGTGCCTGCCCCAATCCCGAAAGCCCAGAGCATCCCTGACCACCAGGTGAAGGGTGTGTGTCACAAGGGATGCTGGTGAAGTCTCCCTCATGGACTGCCCTCAATATGCTGGCCCCATTGTCCGTCACCATGCACCCCTTGGTGAAGGGCACACCTGGTGTGATCCACTCCCTCACCATAGTGGTATGGGCTGTCTTGATGTTCTGAGAAGTGTGGGGGCCGCAGCGTCCATTACTTCTGCCTGAAGCATGGCCCACCTATACCCTGCTTCTGGACCCCTCCTGCCACTGCCAAATGCTGCCTCTGGGTCCTGCCACCAGTGCGCTGTCACTGCCAGGTAGGTGTGCTGCGTGTTCCTACTCGACCATAGGTTGGTGCTGAAGTGGACGGTGGCACCCACATAACCTGCCAGCTGCTCCCTCACCTGCTCCTTTAAATCCAGTTACAAGGCTGGCACCACCTGCCAACTCAGGGTGCTGCACCAGGGCTGCTGAAACTGGGGGTCTAGGAAGCCGGTCAGGTGCCTTAACCCCATGTCCCTGACCACTGAGAAGGGCTGGCCATTGAGCGCAATCATTTTCCCCAACATGCTCATGGCTTTCAGTTGAAAGCCACGCCACCCTCCACATCCTGCAGCTGCCAATGGACTTGGAAGCTGCCCCCACCCCAGCTCTTCCATGGTGCATTTATGTTTCTGGGCCTCAACTGTCTTCTACTGCTGCACCACTGACCGCGATGATTGAAAGGGCTGAACATGGTGGCAATACAGTTCTCAGAGGGACATGTGGCCGGCCCTGTCCAAAGTGGCCAAGAGTCTGTTGTCCTGCCCACCAATGAGTGTCCCCAGTGAGCAGGTGTTCTCTATGGCAGGGGACATTTGCTCGCAGCACCACTTGAGACTGGGGCCAAGTTCGTGGAGCAGTTGCTTTTCATTAAGGTGAACCTTCCGCTGCTGGGATTCCCCAAGCTGCCCCTGGACATGGGTTGATGGTGCAGTTGCACATGCCATCCTATGCCAGGAGAAGTCTTGGGACAAGGCTCCTCCTCAATCTGGGCTTCTGCTGCTGAGGTGCTGACCCTCCCTCCCAATTCCGGGTGCCCACCTTTCCTCTCTCTCTCTCTCTCTCTCTCTCTCTCTCTCTCTGATTAGACAGCCTCAGCCAGCTAATCTGACTGACCTCATGACACAGGGTGGCAGTGGGAAGCTGAAAGCCTGCCAGCTGGCCTCTGTCTAGATGATCTTGGCCTGCCTATCTGACTGGATCTCTCTCTCGTACTTCACAGTCTTCACCAGCCTATCTGAGTGTCCTGCCAAGGTCACAGCCTGCCTTCCCTACTGCCTCTCATGCCACGCTGCCTGTCTGCTCGCCCTGGTTGCCAACCTCGAACCCTGCCTCAGCCTGCCTTCCACTGCTCATATCATGCTGCCTGTCTGATGCTACTGCTGCTGCCTCTGATGTGCCATGGGTTGTGCTACCAGGCAATCCAATGTCTGACGCTGCTCCACCATTTTCTGGCAGCCTGCAATATAGGGGTACCAGGCCAGCCACCAAGCCCTAAGCCTTCCCAGCCTTTGCTGGTTCTGCTCCCGCTGGGTCTCAAATGGCCAGCCATGGCACCATGGGCACCCCCGGGGCCAAGCGCCATGCCTGCCTATCAGGCAAGCTGGGGTGCCAAGCGACAAGGCTTGCCGATCTCTGCTGCTACTGCTGTGTCTCTGTTGGCCTGCCATGACTCCACAGGCACCCCTGGACTGCCCCAGGCCTCCCCACAGCACCAAACTTTCAGAACATTTGGAGGGGGGGAGTCTGAACTCTGCCAGACTGAACGCACAAGCCTGAACTAAGTTTTCAGACAAAACGTCTGAAAGTCCGAACATCCGAAACCCATTCTGTTCGCACATATAAATTATATTTTTAATTTTATTTTAATGATGTGTGTTTTTATTGTATTTTACCATGCTTTAAGCCACCCTGAGTGACTGTGGCAGGTGGGGGAGGCTAATAAACCCAAGTAAATAAATAAATAAATATTTTATAAGCAGTTGAAATTTGTTACTTTACAAAAATCTCTATACACTTACGTGGCTGTAACATCTTTGTCTCCCTTCTGATTTGCATGAAACCTGACAGAATTATGCCCCTCTCCAACATTATTATCTCTGCCAAATTTCAGAAGGTTTGGATAAAGGGTTCTGATTTATAAGCAATTTACTTGTAAAAACATTTCTGGCTGTAACATTTATTTTGTCAATCCATTTTACAGTAACTGGATGAGAGGATTGCATCTCAGACATTCAGGATCATTTCTGCCAAATTGTAGAAAGAGTTGATAAAAGGTCCAAATTGTATAAGTAATTGAAGTTTCCCTCTTGAAGACTTTTATTATTCAGGTATACAGCACGTACAGTGCCATTCAGAGGCAGGCATGGCAGGGTGGAGTGGGCTGTAGGTGTAGAAGGGAATGTGATCAACCCAACTGACTGACAGACACATTCACTGGACAATTACTGCATGCTTCCAGCTTTACAGGACCAATAGGTGGTGACTTCGAGGTGGGTATTCGAAGTGGGCATATAAGCTGCTATTCTTGGGACCTGCTCTTTGTCTGTAGTTAGTTCTGGCTTTGGTCAGGGCATTTTTTCAGACTTTGCTGGCAGACACGTGTGTGTGTGTGTGTGTGTGTGTGTGTGTGTGTGTGTGTGTGTGTGTGTGTGTGTTAGAGCTCACTGCAAGAGTCAGCTAGCTATGTAAATCCAATCCATACACACCTGGGGTGCTGCCGAATAGGGATGGGTGAACACAACACAAGGAGCCGGCATGCTCTGTGGGTGGAGATGAGTGTTCAACACCCACCCGTCTGTGTAAAATGTAAAACACACCCACCCACAGGAAGGGTCGGCCAAGACCACTGAGACATGGCTAGAGGGGCCACACAGGAGCCCACAAGCACAAACACCCACTGGGAGAGATGTCCAGCGCCCACCTGGGAGCCCTTATAGGAGAAGCCTGCAACGACATGGGTGTGCGGGCTCCCAACATGTCAGGCAGGAAAGCCACAGATAAAACGAAGGGAGCCAGTGCCATGACATGCATGGGAAGGGGCAGGGTAAGCAGACAGACCCCAGGATTCCCAGGGGAGGGGGTCCCAGGCCAACAGCACTGGGGGGGGGGGCGGCAAGACGGCAACTGACAGCACACCCTTCCCGACACAGGGCAGAGGACGCAACGCGGTTCCCCCACCATAGGAGAGCACCCAAACCCTGGTGCACAGTACCACCGGGTAAACAGCTGAAGAGCACCTCTGTGGCAGTCAGGTAAAATGGCGGGAACACCTGGGGGAAGGGGGGCTATGGAACACACCACAGAAGCTGCAGGGGTGCAGCTTGCCCCCATGCATTCCCACAACAGGAGACCACCTGCTCCACTGCCACAACAGCCACTCTGTGGGCCCCAAGCGCAAAGATGGATGGCCTCCCACATGTGGAACCCAAAGCAGGAAACCTGGTCCAGACAGGAGATTCTGGACTTCATACGCGTGTGGGGGGCTGAAAAGGTCCAGTACAACCTGGTGTGCAGCTACAAGACCAAAGAGGTTTATGAAGCCATCGCTCAGGTGATGCAACAGTTGGGGTACAATAGGGATGTAACCCAATGCATGCAGCAGGCAAAGGATTTGAGGTCCGGATATAAACATATCAAGGACAACAATCTCAAGTCAGGACCAGCTGTATCAGTTCTTCTTCATGGATGGGGACATGGTTTCCTCCCACATCTGCAGCACCGCTGTTGCCAGGGGCATGAAGAGGGCACTTACAACACCCCCCTGCCCCAACCACCAGAAAAGGGGAAGCCCCCAGCCCCTGGTGAGGCAAGTCAGAATATGGGAAGGAACAGCCCGATCCTGCTGGTGGAGGAGGCATCCCTGGAAACAGAAACAGGCAACATCATCCTCCATGTGCACCCCCACAAACCACAATGTTAGAACCCACGGAGACAGGGGACACATGGGGAGTGGACCAACACCAGGGAAACCCTCCAGGTGGTGGAGTAATATGATCCAGGTAAGAGAACCTCCACAGGGAAGGGGAGGAGAGGCCCAGCCAACAACAGCCAGGACCAGCTGGGAAGCATAGTCAAACTGACAGATTGCATCCTCTCATGCAGCTCAAGGGGACCTGGAGGTGCACGAGGAGGAGGAGGTGGCAGCCCTGGAGGAGGAAGTGGAGAAACCAGAGGCCATCCCTGGACCTGGCAACCAGGAGACTGACGGTAGGTACACAAAGAAAATGATACAGTGGTGGGAGGTGATGGGGTGATGCAGGGTGGACAGGGGAATGGCAGCACTACTGGCCCCAAGCCCATCCAAGGACCAGAGAGGGATGGGCTAGGGGACAGCAAGGAGAGGGGCCGGGAACACCACAGGACAATGGAGGGGATGGGGGGAAACACAGCCGCGGACGAGGAACAGGGGAACAAGGCCACAATGGGGATGGGTGACAAATACACACAGGGATCATGGGAGCAGGGATGGGGCTAATGCGGGCGTGCATCAAAGGGATAGGGATGGGCGAACGCGGTTTGGAAGTTCGGAGTTCGGCCCAAACCCGGCCTGTTCGGATGACCAAACTCGAACATGAACCCGAACACGAACATACCAAACTGAACACCGAACGGCAAAATGGCCGAACAGTTCAGTCAGTTCGGATCGCATTCGGGTGAGTTCGGGTGGCAAAAAAAAGGTCACTGGAAGGTCTTACGTGAAAGGGAGGGGTAGTACTAGTCACTGAGGAGCAGACTTCCAGGCACCAGGGGTGGTGGAAAGGCTTGCAAGAAATGAAACTATCTGCTTCCCCCCTTCCCAGCACCTTCTGAGCTAGTCAATGTTCCTGAACAGCAGGTGTTGAGTAGGATTATTAGATTGCTTTAAGTTTCATTTCAGTTTTGTACTGAAATGAAACTTAAACCTTAAACTGAAGCTTTGTGGTTTTTGTGATTCCCACCCATCACATAGATAGATAGATAGATAGATAGATAGAGAGAGAGAGAGAGAGAGAGAGAGAGAGAGAGAGATCGATCACAATAACAACAAAACATTTTATTGGTTCAGCAAGTTTTGCTATTCACAATACATAAAACATAAATAATTTTACTATTCATATTTCTAAAACATAAAAGCTAAGGGGTAAATTAAGCAGCAGATCCAAAAAAGCATATTTGGTTAAGTAGATTAAGCTATTCAGTTCATCATTTTGTTTTCCCTCTCCACAATTAGATAGATAGATAGATAGATAGATAGATAGATAGATAGATAGATAGATAGATAGATAGATAGGGACAGTAGACAGTTGTAGGAGTTGTTAGCTTAGTGATAGAGATAGCATTAGTGATTTAGTTTTAGTGTTTGTAGGAGTAGGCCTATGTACTTATTAGATAATGCATTTAGTTCATAGCATTTAGAATAATTAATAGCAGTCAGATTTAGTGTAGATATATATATATTAGAGTTGGGACCCCAGGGCAATTACCGGATACCGGATTTACCGGTTTCCGGTTTCCAAAAAACCGGATTCCCGGATTAAATCCGGTATACCGGTACCGGATTTATTCCATTGATTTCAATGGGGCACTGTGTCCCCATTGAAATCAATGGAATAAAAATTCCTCCCCCCTCCCCCTCCCAGGCTGTGCAGGTGGAAGGGGGGACACCACCCACCCACCCTGCCCCAGCCTGGATTTTTTTAAAAAAATTCCCCTCCATTGCCAGGCAAGTTCAACCAGAGACCCCCCCCAGCACCAGTGGCCGCAGCGTCCCAGCAGCAGCCAGTAAGTATAGAACTGATCCCTGGGGGGGTTAACCCCCCCCCCAGGGATCACCCTACTACAAGTTCCCACTGGCTCCAGTATGTTCAGTTCAGCTCCGGGTGCGGCGGCGGTGGGCGGTCCGGCGGCCTCAGCGCCGGCTGTGGATACCGACTTCAGAGATGCTGTAGGCCTTCCAGGGAACTTCCGGGTTTCCCCAGAAGGCCTACAGCGTCTCTGAAGCCAGAAGCCACAGCCGGCACTGAGGCCGCCGGACTGCCCGCCGCCGCTGCACCAGGAGATGAATTGAAGGTACTGGAGCCAGTGGGAACTTGTAGTAGGGTGATCCCTGGGGGGTGGGGGGGTTTAACGCCCCCTCCAGGTATCAGATCTATACTTACCGGCTGCTGCTGGGACACCACAGCTGCTGGTGCTGGGGGGGGGGCTCTAGGTTGAACTTGCCGGCAATGGAGGGGAATTTTTTTTAAAAAATACAGGCTGGGCAGGGTGGGTGGGGGG
>QEPC01015343.1:32029-67821 GCA_003113815.1 Sphenodon punctatus | reverse complement strand
CTGCTATTTCACTAACTCTTCTTAATGAAGTTATTGCTAACAGGAATACTGTCTTTAAACCCGCACCCCATAACCAGTTCATTTGCACCCCCATATAATCAATTCACGCTGCCCCGTGGGCACAAATTAAATGGTTATGGGTGGGGGCAGCGTGAATAGATTATATGGGGGCAGGGGCAGAAATGAACTGGTTATGGGGTGGGTGCAGCATGAACTGATTATGGGGGCACAACTGAACTAGTTATATGTCTATTGTCATGGCATAATGCACTTAATAAGCTAACTGCATTTTGGGTGTCTTGTGTGTGTGATAGCAGTACCTCTGGACTGGTCACACCACATGCATGCACAAGGCACAGGCGGCACTGGCAGCAAGAAGCAACAGACCCTGGAGCCCAGGCTGGCTAAGCTCACCCCCTGGCCCCTCCTCCAGTAAGGCAGTGGACGCAATCAGTCTCTCTGTGCCTGTGTCACTGCCTGCTTGGCTGCCCCTGCAGTGGAACCACTCCTGGGGAGCGGTGGTAGACACTCGGCTGGGGATGGGGGAAAGCATTAGGAGGCCATGCTTCTCCATGGTTGCTCGGAGAGGTGGAGAATAGGAATCCTTCCTGTCCAGAGGGAGTAAGTTTTATGTAACTGTATACATTTGTATAATTAGGTGGTGCCTAATTATGCAAATTAGGCCCTGCACCAAGCCTTCACACATGGCCTCACAAACCCTGGGGCCGGCCCTGCTGGCAGGTGGCAGAATCTCATACAGCTTGTCGATCCCTACCAGCAGCACCTGACACCACATGTAGCATAGTTAACGTATTAACCCAAAGATGTACCAGGCAACCGCAGGGTCTCAAGTTGCAGACAGCCCCCCAAGAGGGGCAGGGCTTGTGTCTGTGTGGGTGTGCCAGAGCAAAGAAATACAGGCTCTTTTGGAAGTGGGCATCCACAGGTGGGTGTGGAGGAATAGGCTGGTGGGGGGGCAGTCTTGCAGGCAGGTGCCGCTGGCCAGTCAGGCACAAGCAGTGGCAGCACCCAAAATGGAATGACAGCCCCCATGACTGAAATTATGGTCCCAGAATCTTGTTGATGGTTCCTGGGACAGGCGGGCAGGACTGTTTCAGGTACAGTGGAATGACACCCTAAAGCCTATGGGAGTTGAAAATGATAACCCTATAATTAGTGCATGGTTGGGCACACTTCATTCAATTGTGCTAGAGGTAGGTATGTATAGGAACGCACACAGGCAGGCACATAGTACGTTCCATGTTTTGTTATATTCCATCACATTCTGGTACGCTTTTCCTGCTGATGGATGTGGGCATCGGGCACATATGGGAGTTCTTCCTGGTTCTGGCACCCCATCTCTTTCATTCTAGTGGGGAACCACTCTCTCTCTCGATCTCTCTCTCTCTCTCTCTCTCTCTCTCTCTCTATCTATCTATCTATCTATCTATCTATCTCTATCTCTCTCCATATAGTGAAGGTGACAGCATGGGTGGGATCATGTCTGTCTCTCCTTCTAGAAGTGGGGATACTTTCTCTTATTTCTCTCTCTCTCTCTTTCTTGGCAGCAACCTGGGCAGACAGGCTTTGAACTTGGAGGCAACCTGGGGTACAGAACCCTTGGCACAGACAACATATAGCAGTAGACAGTGGGTTGCCGGGAAACAGAACCCTTAGCACAGACAGCATATAGGTCTGGAGGCCATTGGCAGAAGCAGTCAGTGGGTTGCCGAAGTACAGAACCCTTGGCACAGACAGCATATAGGCCTTGGGGCCATTGGCAGAAGCACACATTGGTTGCCAGTATACAGAACCCTTGGCACAGACAGCATATATGCCTGGGGGCCATTGGCACTAGCATGAGCAGACATTGGTTGCCAGGGTAGAGAACCCTTGGCATAGACAGAATATAGGCCTAGGAGCCATTGGCACTAGCAGCAGTAGACATTGGTTGCCAAGGTAGAGAACCCTTGGCACAGAGGGCATATAGTCCTGGGGGCCATTGGCAGCAGCAGACAGTGGGTTGCCAGGGTACAGAACCCTTGGCACAGAGAGCATATAGGCCTGGAGGCCATTGGCAACAGAAGAAGACATTGATTGCCAGGGCAGGCAGGCATGTGGCATGGCATGAGCAGAAGTCAGACAGACTGAGGCAGGGTTCGAGGTTTGCAACCTGGGTGGACGGGCAGGCAGGCAGCGTAGCATGAGAGGCAGTAAGGCAGGCAGGCTTGGGCAGGCTTTGAGCTAGGCAATCTGGGTTGGCAGACAGGCACCATGGCATGGGAGGCAGGAAGGTGGGGAGCATTTCCCTGGGTGGAGATGGGTGGGGCGTCTGTGTAAACGCCACTTTCGGTGGGTGTTGGTGAGTGTTTGCTCCCAGCCAACACCCATCTCCACCCACACCCACACACAGAGCAACGGACACCACTGCCGGAGGAATTGGGTGGAGGCATCATGTGTGCACAAGGCCCATGGTGATTGGTTGCAGTGGTGCCCTGCAACATGTATAATAAAATGTAACACCCATTTTATGGGTGTTAGAGCATCTGTTTAAAATGGGCCTATCTCTACACTAAATCTATCTGCTATTAAGTATTCTAAAACCTATGGAACTAAATGGAATATCTTAATATCTACAAAGACCTTGTCCTACAAACACACTGTATCTCTATCTATCTCTATAACTAAGCTAACTACTATGTACATCTATCTATCTATCTATCTATCTATCTATCTAATAATCTAATATCTAATAATCTATCTAACTATCTATCTAATAACTATCTATCTCTATAACTAAGCTAACTACTATGTACATCTATCTAGTAACTATCTATCTAATAACTATCTATTTATCTATACAATATTACACAGGGGAAAACACAAAGAACACAGGGAGGGGTACAAAACTGAAATTAAAATCAATCTAATAATAATCGTACTCTAAATAAATCCAAAACTTAAAACAGGAGAAGGGAATAATCAGGAATGGAATAAGAGGGGGAGGGAAAGTATTCAATGGAGGGGGGAGGGAGAAAGGAAGATTGAACACAGGGAAAACAGGGAGGGGTAAAAAAAAAACAACACACCTAAATCTATCTAATATAATCTAAATAAATGATAATATGGAGGTAGATGGGTTGGATGGGTGAAATAGGAGGAGGATGGCAATGGATTGTGGAGCTGGGAAGTTGGGAACTGCTGCGAGAGGGAGCCTTCTGAAATGCCTGCAGTCAGGAACAGTGACTACCTCAGAGGGTGTTGGGAAGGGGGGAGGGCAATGAACCTTTTTACACAGACACTCTAATGCCCATAAAATGGGTGGTACATTTTATTATACATGATGCAGGGCATCACTCCAGCCAATCACCATGGGCCCTGTGCACACATGATGCCTCCACCCAGTTCCTCTGGCAATGGTGTCCGTTGCTCCATGGGTGGGTGTGGGTGGAGATGGGTGTTGGCCGGGAGCAAACACTCACTAACACCCAGCAAAAGTGTTTTACACAGATGCCCCCACCCATCTCCACTCAGGGAAATGCTCCCCACCCACCGGCCAACACCCATCTCCACCCAGAGGAACTGAGCGGAGGCATCATATGTGCACAGGGCCCATGGTGATTGGCTGCAGTGATGCCCTGAAACATGTATAATAAAATGTAACACCCATTTGATGGGTGTTAGTGTGTCTGTGTAAAAAGAGAAAATGAGTTTTGTTACTTGCTGCGCCCATCTCACTGCAAGCCCCATTGGCTCCATGCAGCCTAGCCTGTGGCTAATCGCAGACTGAGAAGTCAGTGGTCTGAGGAGAAAAGGGATGGTGATTGGGCAGGCTGGCTGCTACTCCAAGCCTCTCCACCCCTGGTGCCTGGAAGTCTGCTCCTCAGCTGACTACCCCTCCCTCTCATGTTTTGCCTTCTAGTGACACATTTTTGCCACCCGAACTCATCCGAACTTGATCCAAATCGACCGAAGTGTTCAGTTGTTTCAGAGTTCGGAATCAAGTTCAGTTCGGTTCGGTTGGTTCAGGTTCGGGTTCGGTCATCCGAACAGACTGAGTTCTGCCCGAACTCCAAACTTCCGAACCGCATTATTATTATTATTATTATTAACATTTACATAGCATCGGTCATGTACCTGGCGCTGTACAGAACATAGACATAGACGTGGTCCCTGCCTGTGGCTTACAATCTAAAAGACAAGGAGGGGGAGACAGGAAGAGGGGACAGTGGGAAAGACAGGGGAGAAGACAAACAAACATTCAAGCAGATGCGAGTCTCAGGTGCGTGTGCTTGTCTTGGTTACAATCAGGTTGGTTGCAGCAGTCTGCAGAGGAGGGCAGACAGTAAGTTTATGGGGAACAACTAGAAGGCATTGGGAAAGGTGGCAAGGAAAAAATGGGACTTGAGAAGGGATCTGAAGGAGCGGAGGGAGGGGGAAAGGTGGATGTGGGCAGGGAGGGAGTTCCAGGCATGAGGGGCAGTGAGGGAGAAGGGTCGAAGACGGTTGGGTGAGCAGGAGAAATGAGGGAGAGTGAGGGAGGGGGCAGAGGAAGAGCAGAGAGCGCATGCAGGAGTGCGTAGGGAGATTAGGTCTGAGAGGTAAGGGGGAGCTTGGTCGTGGAGTGTTTTGAACGTGAATACCAGGAGTTTAAACAGGATGCGTTCAGGAAGAGGGAGCCAGTGAAGAGAGAAGAGGAGAGGCTGCACATGCACATCCCTAGTCTCTTCTCTTCTCCTCTCTATATCCTCCATCTTGTCCCATGCAGTCTGTACAGTATGGAAGCATGTCTTCTGAGTTCTTAGTAAAGTTCTGTTTGGAAGAAACTTCTGCTGTGTGTTATTCAACAGAAAGCTAACTCTACAATAATAGCACCTCTCAGGTGAGAGGCGCTGCAGGGGGAGAAGTGGCCTTTGAAAGTAACAGGCCCTTTTCAAAGGACACTTCCTCCCCTACAAATCCTCTCAGTTGGTGTGTTTGAGGAGCCCTGTGGATCCTGTTTTGGTACTGATGGTGTCCAAATGGGGCTGGGTCCATTTTGGCACTCCAGATTCATCAGGGGTGCCCAAATCTTCAGGCGCCTGTTTGCAGCTCTACCCTAACCTCCACTCCAGTGATTCCAGTGAGAATTGTTGTTCTATGTTGTTCCCTTTTCTATTACTAATTTGCAACTGGATTTCAGAATACTAAAGGAATCTGTGCTCAGCCAATAAGCGACAAAGGGTGTATTTAGACATAACATCAATGGGTTTTTGAATGTGTGTTTTGATCTTGGCCTGTACTCACCATGTGGTGCTGCTTAGACACACAGCCCGTCTTGGCGCAAATCAGTGTTTTGCTCACCACCTGATCTCAGCACACAAGCGCTGCAGCCTTGTTCCCTATTTTGTACCTGCTAACACGCCACACAATTTCACTAGTCACAACATTGGCCATGTGTCAGCTGGAACATGCAAATTGTCCATGAAATGGTGTTCATATTGCACGTTCAACGGGTGGCCAAATTGGTGTTGGGATTGTTATTGTGCTTACACACAATGGGCAAACATGTGCTTAGGGATTTTGACTCTCAATCTTTTTTATGTCTAAAGACACCCAAGGAAGTACAAGGGAAAATAGAGTGCAAGAAATGTGGTATTGTGCTGGTATTATGTCTTGGGATTTGAAATGGACTGCAAAGTGGTAAATGGCAAAGTGGTAAATGGGATTCCAGTAAGTAGAAAGTCAGTAAAGTGAGAAATGAAATGTTAGTCAAGACATTTCCGAGTACTGAGAGGTTCTCAATTCATCCAAGATGGTATCAGAAACTGAGATTTTGATGAAATTTCCCATTTTGAAGTTGTTTCAGCCCTAATTGAGAAGTGTGGCTCTATAAAGTGTGGCTTTATATCATGGACTACATCAGTCCCTATATTAGACAATAAAACAAAGTGTTACCAGACCTAATGTTCGCCACTTATTTGGGATTAAACACACATGCATCCATTATGTCCATGGGCGTTGATGGGCAATCCAACTCCTGAATGACCCATCCAAGTATATTCATTTGTCAAGTATATTCTTGCTCTTCTGCAGAATATAGGTGTGAGCAACCTAATTCCTGGGTAAACATATATAAATGAGCTTATTGTACTAGCATCAGTGCCTCAGCTGTTGCCCATTGATGAAAACAACAGCAAACTGGTTATAAAATACCCAGACTGACATGGAATAAAATGCTGGTCAATCAGAAGAATATTAACAATACCCCTGGTTCTCAGCCCTGGTTCTTTGCTGATACAGCAAAAACTGCAAACGCTTCAGGGACATCTTTCCCTTTGCTTGATAGCAAAAACAATTGTTGAAGTCTAGACTTATTAGGGTGCAACCTTACTAATCCAAATAATTCTTCTCTAGGTTTTGCATATGTGTGGCAGTGGAACACATAATGCATTAGTTCCTTGATCTCATCATTCCCACAGATACACAGGCACTCCATATAGGATAGACCATTATACTGCCCCTGTATGACTGCCATCTGCATAGACTGAATTCTTAAAGTGGTAAAGGCTTTCCTCATTGCAACATTTGGTAACCATTCCAAATACTTATGACCCCCAATATTTGTACTATGGGGAAACTCTTAAGTTAGAGACCTGGGACAGGGCAGTTTGAATTGCGATGTCTGCTGTCCTGAACTTACTCTCTCTACTTGCACTCTTGAAACGCAGGGACATTAGGTATTCACGAGAAAACCCTGACAACCTAAGTTTAGATGCCACCTCGCCCCACCAAAGGTCTACATTTTGCTAGGCCAAACTCATCTTCTCTTCCAAGCATAGTTTTGGAAGAGACTGTGGCCTTTTTTACACAGATGCTCTAACACCCATAAAATAGGTGGCTCCTTACCCACCCACGGAGCAATGGACGCCACTGCCGGTTGCTCCATGGGTGGGTGTGGGTGGAGATGGTTGTTGGCTGGGAGCAAACACTCACCAACATCCACCGAAAGTGGCGTTTACACAGACGCCCCCACCCATTTCCACCCAGGGAAATGCTCCCCACCCAGAGGCCAACACCCATCTCCACCCAGAGGAACTGGATGAAGGCATCATGTGTGCACAGGACACATGGTGATTGGCTTCAGTGGTGGCCTGCAACATGTATAATAAAATGTAACACCCATTTTATGGGTGTTAGAGCGTCTGTGTAAAAAGGGCCTGTGGTGAAGAGTGAAAAATGTTCAGTCAATAAGACAAGATCTGACCCATGATTCCAGAGGCCAGAGACAGCTTCCAGACAACAGATGGTGTGTGTGTAAGAGGCAAAGATTATGAGGACTATTGTGTAGCCACAAAAACATGTGCCACAAAACCATGCAGCAGCATAAATATCTGTAAAACTAGCCATGCACACCAGATGATGTCACCAATTTCAGCATGCAGTGGATTTGCACAGGCATGTTATGTCTGGTAAGATCTGAAGATCTTTCAAAACTACATTTCCTTCTTGTTCTGAACCCTACTGAACAAGACTGAAGGTTTTGTGGCGCAGAGCAAAGAGGCCATGAGTTGATTATTTTTCCCTGGCATTGCCTAAAATATGAGATATGCCAAATAGAACACATGATGATAAACGAACTCTGTAGATCTTCATTTAATCACTTTTTTTCTACAGTGTATTTTTCTTCTTTCTTTATTCAATTTTTCTTTCTTTAATTAAATTATCAAATGATATAAGTTAAATGTGGGAGAAGAAACTTCTTTAGCAGAAACCACTTAGCTTATGCAGAACTTGATAGATCCATAGACAAGATGTTAACACCTTTGTTTATCTCCTCCCACTGCTCGTTTATGACAAAATCCTGAAATGATTTCCAAAATGTCACAAGGAGGAATATTTTTAGTGAGTGACTTACTTGCTTAATTTTCTCCATAACTCACTTGTAAGATATTATCTTTCATTTATTTGGCTTTGGAGTGAAAAGGGAAACAATTGAGAATACAGTCTAATGTGAGAATAAATAGTGTAGAAAATGCTACTTTTAGTTATTTTCTTTATGAATGCATACCATTAGGGATGAAAAGAATAGCTGGCAGGGTATCTGATTCTTGAATAGTATTCACATTTTTGATAGCTCTCAAACGAAGAATACTCACTCCAAGAACAATTCATAGTTTTTAAACCCCTGTTTTTTCTGGAGAAGTTTGTCACATTTTATCCAATTATTCAGTGATTTGATCTTGATATTCAGTTGAATAACTGAATATCTAAACGAAAACTGGGGGGAAAATTGAAAAACCCAGACTGAATAACCGAACAAAGTAGACATGAATAGCATTCTGGGCCCACTTTGTCAGACCTTAAGTAAAGTGGGCAAATTAATCAAATATGGAATCAACCATGAATATTCATTTCAGCACGATCTAGTATGTCTCAAAGTTTACCTAGAAGAATCTATCACCTATGTAAAAGTGTTCAGCCTTCTTTACCATGGCACAATGACTCTCAAACTGTGGTTTGAGATTCACTGGTGGTCTGCAGCGCCATGATAACCATTCCATGGCTGGTCTACAGATCCAGATGTGGTGACAGCAAAGCAGGATTTAGTCCCTGTCATTGATACTGCCATTTTCTAGAACAATGGGCAGCCAAGGGATAACCGTAATGCAGACATGCTGGCTTTCCATGCATTAAGGGCATCCTTTGACTTTCCTTTCATGCCTAAAAAGTCTGCAGTATTGATGGAGACTAGGGCTGAAATGAGATTATTCCAAAAGAGGAAATCTTGCCAAAATTCCAGTTCCTCATACCATCTTGGTTGAATTGAGAACCTCTCTGTACTCAGTAACGTCTCAACTGACTTTCCTCTTATCAGGATCCCATTTACATATTTTCCATTTACTGCTTTGCTGTCCATTTCAAATCCTAAGAGGTAATGTTAATGCAATATTGCATTTTTGACTATCAATTTTCTTTTGTACTTCCTTGTCATTCATTGCTGGTGATTGCTTTACTAATCTGCAATCCAGTTACTAATACAGTTAATAATCTGCAATCCATTACAAAGGAAACAGAACAATGAAGAACAACAATTTTGAGTGGAGGCACTGAATTGAAGGTTAAGGCGCACTGGGGGAAAGTTAAGGGGTGGTCTATTTGCAAAGTGATTACTTCAGAAATGTGGAACAACAAACCCAGAAGTAAAGCGGTACCCTCGACAATACGGAAAGTAGTAAATTAATTGTATGTGGTAAATGGAAAGTCAGTAAATTTGGATGCTATCTCATGGTAATCCAAGAATTGAGAAATCACATCAGTTATCAGAAAACGGTCAGGAAATCGATCCCATTTCCCAAAATGCTGACATTTTTTTTGAGCAGCAAATTAACTGCTCGTATCAGCCCTAATGAGGGCCAAAACTGCCCATATTTTGTAGCCAGAGTCAGCCTGAAATGAGTATGGACTGTGCAGAAAACTAACCAGCAGCTTGGCTGTGGTTAGTTTTGCCCTCAAAGTATATGACCATCTGACATATCATCTGCTTTACAATACACAGCAATACTGCACAAAGACTGCTTGCCTACCTTCAGTAAGGGACAGGGCTAAAATGAGTTTAACTCATGTAAGCGCAGTCATGTGAAACCCCGATTGTGGACACAGGGGTTTTAGTGCTATTTTTTCATTCCCTCATTAACTTCAATAATACAAGAAAGGGCTCAAAATCCAGCCCTGTTACGCATAATTGAATTTAACAGGGTGATGGAAATATAATGCTAAAACTTCTGTGCCCACAATCAAGGGTTTCATGTGATCATGTTAACATGCGTTAAACTCATGTTAGTCCCTGCCCCTCCATGAACATCGGCAAGCACCCGAAATTATCTTTTTAAATATCAGGGAGTTCATTATTTTTGGAAGTTTTATGTCTTCTGTAGTAGAGGACTTATATATTTTCAATATTTTCCTTCTTATATTATACGTAAGATGATCCTGCCATCTTTGCTTGGGCAAAGTCTGATTGATTTCAATGAGAATTATGAAAATGCACCAGATAAAAAGATCTCTGCTCAGCTTCTTTTTCCTCATTGAGATCCTGAAGCAAAAGGTGAGGCAATGACGCACAAAAATATTAATGGATTTCAATGGGACTTCTCATATACTTTACACGGAGGGACATGTTTTATTACTTTGCTTAACTGCAGCCTTAGGTCCCAATCCAAGCTTGTGTGCATGCTACATGCAGTGTGTATATGCAACTTGAACTTGTGTGCAACACATGCATTCGACATGTATTCCACATGTGCACATGGTGTGAACAACGGGTGTATGGCATGCACTCACCATGAGCAAATCAAGTGAGTGTATTGCACGTGCATAGTACATGATTGTGTTGATTCAGAACTTGGATTGGGGTCAGAAGTGAGCTCTAACAATTTTTTTCATGGCATTTAAAAATCTTGACGGGGGGAAATAAGGCAAAAATTGTAATAGCTGAAAAGGTATTTTGCAAAAATGAGTCAGACATTTGCCTAATAATGATCAAGAGTTCTAGCTGAAATAGTTATAGTGCTATGGCACATTTATTATAAACTATTTTAACAATTATTTTCCAGTTATTTCAAATGAATGGTAATAGAAGAGAATTGAAAAATGTGCAATAGTATCACCGCAGTTTATTAAAAAGTAAGTACATGTGTCAGTGTTAGTAATTCCCGGAACACATTCTTCCTATTAGTTCTAACAGATGGACAAATGAAGACAAAGTAGGTTAGATATTAGCTTTTATTGGACCAACTTTTGTTGGTGAGAGTATTCAAGTCTTTAGAGCCTCAAAATGGCCCTTCCTCAGGCATGTAAAGAATCAGAACTACAGATTAATTTGAATGACTTTGTGTTTATTTCTTACATTTGGGACCAATACAGCAACCACAGTCTCTCGAAACAGCAGATGGATAAGCAGCTTTAAAATATTTCTAAAGCATCTTTAAATAGCAGATAATTTGCTGAGGGGGAGCCTGAAAATTTCACTAATTTATCTTTGTTAAAAACTTAAGGTCAGGTTTCAAAATACAGATGAGAAACATGACCTAACATAGCAACTGTTTGTATACCTGGACCTACACTTTGTAAAAGAAGGAGTTAGAATCACCTTTTATTAACACTGTTTAAAAATTGTTTGGCTAGAGTATTCTGAGAGAAGATATTTTAGGGGGAATTAAAGCCAAAAAACATCTTCAAGAAAAGATAGCAATCTTGTTTTTGCTATGTTTTAGAAAAAAGCTCTATAGCTCCATCATCGGAACACCAGGAAGCAAGTGGGTAGATGCCACCATGTGTCAGGGCATAACTTTCTGGGATTCTCTGCAAGTAAGAGGGGAAAGCAGTCCCCCCCACTCCTGGCAAAATAAATTATTTATTAATTGGCTGGTGCTACCCCCATCCAAGCAATGAAAAATGGAGTGGGTAACAACAGAGACAGTGAAGGGGCACACGAGCAAAGGAGGCTCAGCTTCTTTGCCTTTTGGAAGTTGCAAGGAGTCCATGACTTGAGGGTGGGTGAGATTACACAGAGTGTGTTGTTCAGACAAGTCCCCTCCACATTTGCCACGGCGGGGGTTTGGCGGTGACTCCGCTTCTGGTGGAAGAAGGCGAGGACGGGGCTGGAAGCCACCGGTGGTACAGATGGTACTGGGGGGGGGGGACTTAATGGTTGCCCAGCAACCAATGGGTGGGCACCCGGGACTCCCACGAGAGCTGGGACTCCAGGGCGCCATCTTAGGTTCCCTGCTAATCGCGCCTCACTTGTGGTCGGGCGTGGAGCAGGGAAGGACATACAGGCAGGTTGCGTGACTAGGAGTGGAGCCGCATGCCCCACTAGAACAGCGGAGCACTGAGCAGGCTCTAGGTGGGTGACTTACAGCCTTCCTTTCTCTCCACCCTCCCATCCCATCCTAGCCAGGATCCGGTATCGGGGCAGCGGGAAACAACTGGAGGGGGGCTGTCATGTGGCAGGTCAGAACCCGGCCAGTTCAACGCGGGGGTGGGGGGAAGCGAGTCAAAACAGGACAGCGCCATGATAGCACGTCCCGCAAAGGTGGGGGGTGAGGGATTGAGTGGTAGACAGGCTGGTACTGGGAGTGTGGCCTTCTAGGGGTGGGTGGGGAGCAAGATTGAGTAGGCCCGTGCTGGGAGAGTGCTTCCCATGAACCCCCCCTCTCCTTTTCATAAGATTTACCCCCCCAAAGAAAGGATGGGATTACCAGGCCCGCATAGAGGAGTTGGAGAGCACCCGGGGGCAAGTGGAGGAGCCCAAGAACAGTAATAGGGAAGATCCTGGGCAGGCGGGGGCACAGAGCAAGATAGCGGTGTGCACTACACCGAGTAGCAGGGAAGGGCCACCCCGCCAAAGAAGTGGGCAGTGCCGGGTTCTGCCATCTCGTTATAGGGAGGATGAACCAGGGACGAGCAGGTGAAGGGAGGACTTCTGGCTCAGCCACCAAGTGCAGATAGAGGCACTCTGAGAGGGGATGTAGGCCCTGACCAATAGCCTGGAAGTGGCCCAGCGATGACAGTGGGGACAGCAGGTTCCATTGGTGGCCTGAGGCCCCAGTGTGAGCCAGAACCTGTGGAAGGTGATCAGGGTGATGACTTCTGGTGGGAAGGGGATGGCAAACAATGAGGGGCAGGGCCATCCAGATGCCAGGCGCTGGATAGCCCCGTGGCGACGTGCACACACAGAGACTGGGCACAGGGCCAAATTCCCCATGTGGGGGTAGGGGAGCCTTTCGGGGGGACGGTGCACGCATTGCCAAATCAAAAGGTCTGGCACCTCCAGGCCCAAAGGCATAAAGCAGCAGACCAGGTGTGGGGGGTAGAGCAGTTCTGCACTGGCAGGGCCATGCGGCGCTGTGAACGTAGGGAGGAGCCCCTCCCTCTGTCTGGGGGCCACGCTGATGTATTAGCCCCGCTAGGGGAGCATTTGGTCCAGACCACGAAGGAGAAGATCTGGAGTAATTAATATATAGATATATTCACCCTCCTTTTCAGTGACCCCATCCCTGACCCCAACAACAAGGATGGGAGGAAGGGAAAATAGAGGTTTAAGAAGCCGAAGGCAGCGCGCACCTGGTCTAAATGGACGGCGGCCTACACAATTTACATGGGGGTGACGTTGCTTAAATTCCCAGAGCGTGGGTTGGAACTGATCAAATACTCAGACATAGTGTGCCGAGTCTTTGATACGGGAGGACCCGGCTCTTGGCTGTGTTACAATGAATTGTTCTGGCGTAGGGCAGCCAACAACCCGCAGCTATAGTGGGATATGCACGCCTATGACATCTGGCTGGAGTGTATTAGCTGCTCCAGATACACCCCGCGATACAACAGTCACATGTGCTCTCCCATGCCGGAAGCATCCAGCAGGGGGATAGGGGACAGAGCGGTAGAGCAAGACAGCCCACAGTAGGGCCAGCATGTTGGGACTATAACGATGGAGGCAGGTGTTTTCGGGTCCACTGCAAGTTCAAGAATGTGTGCACGCAGTGCGCAGGTTACCACGCTGCCTCCAGGTGCAACAGGTTTAGACAGAACGGAGCTAGAAACAGGGGGTGGGAGGGCACTAGGCAAAGCACTGCCAGCTAAGGAGGCACCACCCAGACAGTGGGAAAGGGTGCCAACCCCAGTACGGCATGATGCCATGCTTGCAACAATCCGTGGGTACCCTGATCAAGTGGCTGCCAACTACGTGGTTGAAGGATTCAAGTTGGGTTTTAGGATTCCAACAGAAGGCCCCCGCTATCACCTGGGTGCCAGAAACTTGAAATCAGTGATAGGGAATGCATAACTAGTCCAGCAAAAAATTATTAAGGAGGTCAAGGAAGGGAGGATACAAGGCCCCTTTGATGAGTTGCCAATGTCCACGCTAAGGATATCTCCCCTGGACATCAAATCAAATCAAAAGTTTATTGTCTAGTCATAGGCTTTTACACATAATAGTACAACATAATACCTACAAAATTAAAATTTAGTAAGGGATCACCCATAATCGTATACAAATCTTATAAAATACTCCTTAATGGAATGTGTACATCCCCATAATCCTTCCCATTACACTCCGCGCTACCGGCCTCTTGTACTCCAAATGAACTATCTTCCAAATGCTGGAGCAAATGTCTCCTCCATGAAGGATCCCCTGATTCCTTATCTCCCTAGTCTCTCTTCCTCCTAGGCATATATGTAACAGATCTCAATCAGTCCCTGCAGTAGGTTAGACATAGGTCATCTCGCCAAATAGGGGCTCTCTAGGTCTAAGGGATATATATAATATAATCCCCTTTCCCCAACCATCATAACTCCACCATACCTCTATTATACTCCTTCTACCACAATATAAGAGAATCCGCCCCAGTTACCTGCACTCAAGACTTGTGCACCTGCCGGATATGTAGGACAGCTTGGGCAAAGCTCCCTACCACCCTGGACTGCTCCAAGTCTACCAGGATCAAGAGTCTCCGAGTAATNCCCAGAAAATGAGGGCATCTGAGAAGGATATGATCCAGGGTATCGCCCTCGCCCATCCGGCATAACTGGCATACCCTCTGTGCCTGGGGGATCCCCCTATAGTGTCCCTCCACCCATGCCGAGGGAAAGGAGTTAACCCTCATTTGAAAAAATGCCCATCTTTTCTCAACATCTGGCCATAAAAAGAGATAATGCTCCCCTGGATTTGGGGACTGAATTAATTCATATAAGGGTGCCACCTTCTGCCCTGTCAGCAAGGCCCCTTCCTCCTGGGCCACCTGATCTCTAATCCTCCTTTTAACCAATTCCTTCACAGCAAGCAGGCCCAAAGGTTTAAGGCATTCTGCCAAAAAACCCAATTGATGGATCTCCTTTTCTGCCGCTAACTTCCAATCAACCCCTAGCCCGCTCTCGATTGCCAACGTAAGGAGAGAGCATTTATCTGGGGGGAACAGAATCATCCTAGCCCAAGCATTAATCACGGCCTGAAGGGCATAGGTACGAAGTGGCAAGCACAAAGCCTCCGCTCTCAGTATAGCCTGAGGCATCCCTGTTGGAGCACCTAAGATGGACCACAAAAAAACGTTCTGAAAACTTTCAAGATGGGACAGAAAGCACAACCCCCAAATGGGGACAGCATAAAGCACCTGAGAAATAACCTTAGTTCTGAATAAACGTAATTCCGGAAGAACTAATTTTCCTCCCTGGCCAAAAAAGAATTTAGAAATAGCCTGGGTTGATTTCTTAGCTTGATTTAAGGTCCCCTCATACTGGGCTTTCCATCCCAGATGATAGGAGAAAATTACTCCCAGGTACTTATAACTCCTTACCTGCTCGATTAGGTTCCCACCAATTGTCCAGACCTGTACTTTGACCACCCCTCTAGCACTCAGTGCCATAACCTTAGTTTTTGATACATTTATACGCAGGAGCTCCTGTTGACAATATGCACCAAAAGCTTGCATAAGACAACAGAGACCTATACATGTCTGGGACATTAACACCGTATCGTCTGCGTAAAGAAGGAGTGGCACTCGCCGATTCCCAATTTTGGGGGGATGCGTATTGATCTCACTTACCTCCTGTACCACGTTGTTCAGGTATAAATTAAACAATACTGGGGCCAGGAGGTATCCCTGTCTGACCCCTGTCTGGACTTGCACTAGTCTGGATAGGGCTCCCTGACTATTACATCGGACCTGCATGGTATTTCCTGAGTGCAATTTTATCAGTAGGAACAAAAGACGTGGGTCAATACCCATCCTACTCAATTTCCCCCATAACTGTTCTCTGCTGATCGAATCAAACGCCTTTTCCAAGTCGACAAAGCACAAATAGAATTGCCCACGGAGGGCCGTATACTTGGCAATTAAAGATGTTAGCCCAAAGATATGGTTCATTGTGGCAAGGCCCTTTTGAAAGCCTGCCTGCTCTAACTCCAATATATGGGCTTCCTCCTCCCAGGCCTGCAATCTATTCAACAAGAGCCTAGTATACAGTTTTGCCATGACACTCAAGAGACTAATGGGCCTATAGTTCTCCGGCAGCTTGGGGTCCCCTTTTTTATATATCGGAATAGTGATACATGTTTTCCATGACGGAGGAAAAGCACCTGACTCATTTAGATGCATAAAGAGTGGCACCAGAATTCTGGCCCACCAATCTGGATTATTTTTCAGTATCTCTGGAGTGATATAATCTGGGCCCGGAGCCTTCCCTCCCCTTAAACTAGTTATTAACGGGACTAGTTCTTCGGGCTCTACAGGGGGCCACTGTTGGAAACCATCCAATTGTAGAATAGCCGGGCCTGCCAGGATCTCCTCAGGCGCTGAGAATAAGGTCCCGTAAAATTCCTGCCATATAGCTGGCTGAACACCGACTTCTGTATGAGACCCTCTGCTCAGGTGTAATTCCCTTATCATAACCCAGAATTGATGGGCATCTTTAGCCTTTGCCACAGAGAGAAGCTTTGCCCATTGTTCCTCTGCAAATAACTTCCTCTTAGAGGTCAAGAGCTTCCTATATTCCGTCCGCAGCCTCGACATCCTAATTCTTAAGGCCTGGTTAGACTTAGCCCTGAGCTCTCTTGCCACACTGCGAAGAACTGATCTGACTCTCCGGCACTCCCGANCCAATATGTATCGAACCCTCTCCAAACCTTCTGTGTAGGGGGTTCCATCAGCCAGGTTTCCTGGATTAGGATTATATCGTATGGGGATAACCAATTACAAAAATCACGGTCAGATTGATGAACCCTCCATCCTGACACATTCCAGGAGACAAGTGATAATAAAGAGGTACCCCGGCTGGACATTAGTCATTGTTTGGCAGGATGAGTCGGGAGTTTAGACTGCTGCCTTAAAACCCAACCTATATGATTCATGGCGAAGGATTCATTCACTGCTTGATGAGCCTTCTTTGCCTGCATGGCTACAGAATGGTTAGCCATTAGGACTAAACTAGCTTCAGTTTTATTAACAGGAGAGAGTGATCCCTGGGAGAGCCCTGATAGCCGAGATGACAAGGGGAGTGGGGAAGTTATCCCTCCCCCATGGCCCTGGGGGGGAGGGGGACAGACGATTTCACGCTATGCTCCCCTGACCCCTCTAAACTGGAAGGCCCTTAGTATCAGCAATGACCAATATCCTCAGGGGGCTGGCTACTCCCTCCATATCACTCTCCGTCAAACAACCTCCCAACGGTGGAAGCTCAATTGAGAATTTAATCGGAGTGGATATCCGGGATGCCCTGGATTGGGGGGGAGTCACTGAAAAATGGTTTACTATTGGTCTTTCTGCTACGCCCATATTGCCTGACCCATCCTCTCCCCTAGTGAGCTCGGCTTTTAGATCCCCCAGCTGCACATATAGAGACTCAAGTGTCTGGAAGCAACGGGCCTTCATAATCGCTGAGGGAGATGCTGGGGCTTTCACTAAACTGCTATGGGGTGGATGATGAGATGGGGCACCACCCCCCTCTGTTATGGGCTGGTTCTCTACAGTCTGATTTGGAACCCCCACCGGGGAAATCCTTCTACCCACTGGCAATTCCCTCACGTTTCTCCTTGGTGGAATCGGGGGGCAAATCTCTCTGCCCCCCCACTGACTGAGACTCTCCTCCCCTATTGGTACATCTAGATGTGTATAAGAGACAGATGCAATCCCAACAAGTTGGCCTCTAACCAATATGTATCAAACCCTCTCCAAACCTTCTGTGTAGGGGGTTCCATCAGCCAGGTTTCCTGGATTAGGATTATATCGTATGGGGATAACCAATTACAAAAATCACGGTCAGATTGATGAACCCTCCATCCTGACACATTCCAGGAGACAAGTGATAATAAAGAGGTACCCCGGCTGGACATTAGTCATTGTTTGGCAGGATGAGTCGNACCAGGATCATTTTCTTATCCTCAGAGACCAATAAGTGATCACATGAGACTATATCTTTGCTTATAATCCCCACTTTCCACAGAAGGGACCTTAAATGGTCAGCTATCTCTAAGGGAGTGCCCCATGCTGGGGCAGGGTGCCCACCTTTCGAGCCAACAGTAAAAATCAGAGCTTCCAGGAGGAGACCAAATGTTTTGGTGGACTCTGTGCAGATTATGGGCAGAACTGGGGTCTGGTGACCAGAACCCCGGGCTAACTGGGGAACAACAGGTCACCGCTCTACAGCAGCTGACCAAACTGGCAAAGGGGAGGGTCCAGCCACATTTGGGCCATTCCTACTCGGTGGGCCCATTGCAGACATCAAAGATGGAGCTCTTGGCCCCCTCCCCCCCTGCCTCCACAGTCATAATCCCCTGGAGCATCCTCTCAATGGAGTCAACTTTGGATTGCATATGTGAGAGTTTGCAGAACATGTACTGCACTGTTTCACCAGTCAGCATTATATGTTCCGTAAGAAATGTAGCCAATCTGTCCCCCACCATTGGGGTCTCCCCCCCAGAGCCCAAGCCAGCTCTTAATTCTATCCCAGAATGAGACCCATGCGGGGGGGGGGGGAGCATCTGGGTTCCTCTATGGGGCAAAAAAAAACCTTCTATCATGGGGGCAGATTTTGGCTGAGGGGCAGGAGGAAGGGGGGACTACCTTTCCCCAACCCCCGGAGCTTGCCTACAGAGGAAAGGGTCCGAACATCCTTGGGTTAGTTGCCTTAAAGGCAAAGACCTCCCGTCGCCATATTCCCCCTCACCCTGGCCAACGGATGCCATTGGAGTTCCGACTTGACCTCCTATTCCTCGGCCCAGCAGAGGGACCTGCTCCTGCACTGAGTCGCACCAAAGGGAGCGCAAAAGGGCATGCCCTTGTGCGCACAGCCCATCGGCGCGCTGCCCCGGCGCCACAGAGTACTGCTTACCTTTTCTTCCTCTGCAGGAACAAGACGCCGCCCCTGGAGTCGCCCCGCACTGGTGTTTCAGGTAAGTTGGAGCTCAGAGCAATCCCCGCTCAGCCTCCCGCTGCTCTCAAACCCCCAGAGTACTGCTTGCCTTTTCTTCCTCTGCAGGAACAAGACGCCACCCCTGGAGTCGCCCGGCACAGGTGTTTCAGATAAGTTGGAGCTCGGAGAAATCCCCACTCAGCCTCCTGCTGCTCTCGTCCCCTGGACATAGTGCCAAAGAAGACCCCGGGAGAGTTCTGCATGATTCACCACTTGTCCCACCCTAAAGGGGAGGAGTCAGTGAATGATGCAATCCCTCCAGAGCTCTGCTCTGTAAGGTACACATCATTCAACTCAGCAGTCGAAATGGTGCGATCCTGCGTGAAGGGTGCCCTCCTCACAAAGTGCAACATTAAGTCAGAGTTGCGACTCCTGCCAGTGCAACCTGATGGCTTCGAGCTGCTAGGCATGCAGTTCCAGGGTAAGTTCTAATTCAACAAGGTGATGCCCATGGGATGCTCCATCTCATGTGTGGCCTTTGAGAAGTTTAGTACGGTACTTGAATGGATCATGTACCATCGCGCGGGGTGGAGCTGAATTATGCATTATTTGGATGATTTCCTCTTCACAGGAAGGGTGGGGAGCTGGGGACCATGGAAGGTGCACTGGCAATGAGCACATTCCAGGAGGTCATCACGGAGCTGGGAGTGCTGTTGGCACCAGAAAAGACTGAGGGCCCAATTACCAGGTTGACTTATTTGGGCATAGAACTGGACACAGTACTTTCCCTGTCAAGATTACCTGAGGACAAGCTCCAGGCGCTCAGAGAATCGACTGCAGCCATCTCAGTAGCCCCTAAAGTAACGATCAAACAGCTTCAGTCCCTTATGGGTAGTCTAAACTTTGCCTGCCAAGTCATCATGATGGGAATGGCCTGCATGTCCCACTTATATGCCCGTATTGGTAGCGACCATCCCCCACATCACCACATCAGGGTGACAAAGGTGATGCAGGAGGATTTGGCAACCTGGGAGGCTTTCCTGAAGGGCTATAATGGAGTTAGCTTCTGGTGGCAGCAACCCTTATTGTAGGCTGAGCTACAGATATACTCTGAGGTCACAGTTTTGGGGTTTACTTTAGGGGTAAATGGTGCTTGGCCTCATGGCCAGCAGCATGGGAAGTGCAGGGACTAACCCATGACTCGACATTCTTGGAGTTCTTCCCCATAGTGGTGGCAGTGGAACTGTGGGAGGCTGAGTTTTCCAACAGGAGGGTCTTGTTCTGGTGTGATAACATGGCGGTGGTGCATGTTATCAACAAGCTATCACCAAAATTGACAAGGGTCATGAGGCTGGTCCGGGCCTTTGTACTAAAATGCCTGTGAGCAAGCATTCTGTTTATAGCCAAACATCAGTCCTGACAACGGCATAGCTGATGCCCTTTCTCAATTTCAGACAGACCATTTCTGCCAGATGGCCCCAGAGGTCAGGGAAGACCCCAACTCATTCCCGAGGGACATGTGGAGCCTTGGATTCTAGAACTATGTCAGGCAGTGCAGGGATCCCTCGTGCCTAGAACCAGGCGGGCATATGAAAAGACTTTCTGTGAGATCCAAGAATTCAGGTCACAGAAAGGTTGGGAAGTAGGATTCCCCATCTCCGAGAGGTATATACTGCAGTTGGTGATGCAGGTCAGATGAGGAGGTTTGGCACCAGGGACAATTGCTGGTAAAATATCTTCCATTGCCTTCATGAGCCGTTTGGCAAACTATCCTTCTCCCAACAACGGCTTTTTTATGAACCATCTGAGGGAGAGTTGGGTCAGAAGCACTGCCCTCATACAGGATGCTAGGGCCCCTATTACCCCCCAGTTGTTGACCAGTATAATACGGGAGTTATATTCCATCTGTCATTCCAACAGTGAGGTAGTACCCTTCGGGGAAGCTTTTCACGTAGCAATCCAGGGTGGACAGGTCAGGTAGGGCCTTCCAAATCCAGGATGTGGTGTGGCAGGGATGAGTTCTCGTGTTGCATCTACAGAGGTCTAAGACTGACCAGAGGGGAAGGGGGCATATGGTTAGACTCTGCCCCTCTGAAGATAGCCACATTTTCCCAGTGGGAGCAATGAGAGATTATCTAGCATCTCGCCCAGTGGGAGAGGGTCCACTTTTTGTCCACAGGGACGGGACCCCACTGACGCGCTATCAATTCAGGGCAGTCCTCAGCATGTGTGTGAGGGAAGCTGGCCTTGACATGGGTTGCTATAGTGTGAACTCTTTTCAAATTGGGGTGGCATCAGCAGCGGCAAGTATGGGACTGCCTGGTGAGCAGATACAGTGGATAAGGAAATGACGATCAGGTGCGTACCACACGTATATCAGAAACACCAAGGCAAGAGTGTGTGAGCAAGTGGAGTTTCTGGAGTTGCAACTGCTTAACTCTGATTTCTCTTGCAGACATGTCAGCTCTGCGGGGACGGAAAGTGATCTAGATCATCAGCCACAGCATCGTGCACTGGGAAGGAAAGATGGCCACATGCTGGGCCTAAGTGACTGGGCAGAGGTAATTTGGATAGGTAGGCATGGAATGCTGTGGGAGAAACTGCTCCCAACACTGACTGCAGCAAAATAAAAAATCCCTGAACCAGCGGTGCTTGTAATACACTTAGGGGAGAACAACCTGCCTAGGGTAACGGGGCTGTGGCTGACAAAGAGAGTGAAGGCTTACTTGCAAGTAATTCAGGAAAGATTCCATGGGTGAACATTGGTTTGGTTGGATATGCTTCAGAGAAGGGTGTGGACTAATGCTCAGCACCCGGGGCAAGCTAGGAAGTGGGCAAATAGCGAAATCGGGAACTGGCTGCAAAGAAAGGGGGGGAAAGTCATAGGACACGAAGGCATCAACCATGACAGGGATGAGTTATTCAGGAGTGATGGTGTCCACCTATCTGATACCAGTTGTAACCGCTATCTTGGGGTCCTAAAATGCCGATTAATGGAGATCCTGGAAAGTTTGAATGATTTGGTGGTGAACCAGCCAAGCAAAGCTGGTGGTTCTGGTGGTTATGGACTGAGTTAAGGCCAATTGTTAGAAGTTTAAGTAGATAGCATAGCATGATTAGGAACATCTCCTTAAGAGATGGGCAAGGCCATGCATAGCCGCACAGTGTGGCCCACTATATGGTCAGCCCAACGGTGAGAGGCGAATGGCCGAACCGGCTGTGCGGACCATGTGCCAAGCAGTAGGTTACGGTGTCCTCACCCTTGTTGGTTAAACTCCCTGCCCCCCAAAGTGGAGTGGTGGTGGTATGAACAACCCGCTCCAGCCCAGGGAAGCCCGGTGATTGGGGTAGGGTGTAAGTTAAGAAGTTTTCAAGGTAGGGCACAGGAGGCTTGCCCTCAGGCTTAACCCAAGAACGTGGGGAAGAAATGCGCTCAGCAAACAGGGCAGCACTTGGTGGGGGGTGGGTACCTTCTGTGTTTGGGAAATCAGTTAGGAACAGTGAGGAAAGGTAGGACACCAGTTCAAAGGGGGGAAGCGGGAGGGGTACCCCTTCCCCCTTTTTGGTTGACAATTAATAAACCATATGTACTCCCGGGGCTTCCGACAGGGCTGTTTTCCTGGGAGGGTCTCGCGCAGGGGACTCCATCGCGCAGGGGACTCAGCAGTCCTTCCATGAGATGTGCCGCACCGCCAACCACTCCCTGCCACCCTGCTGCCTATGCCTGTGCATTGCCTCGACCCCCCTGTGCCACCACTCAGCCTCTGCACTGTCATCTGCTTTCCTGCCACCAGCTGCATTGTTCGCCAGACCCCATCACCTCCTCTGGGTGACCGTGGCTCCATCCCGCTGGGGCTTACATTGTGGCTGGCTGCAGGTGTTCCTGTGCCCTGTTGTTGTGGTACTCCTGCCTGGGTGTGGGTCCCCCTGCACCCCTATGTACTGCCTCTCTTTTCTTTGGCTACCCTGTTCACCCCTCGCTAATAAAATGCTCTTTTTGGATGCTGTGTCCTGCCTTGCATCTCTGCCAGCATTGCCACCTGGGCGCCCCTTCCCCTTGGGACCCCCTGCCCCCATATGTGTGGTTGTGTTATGGGGGTGTGTTTGGTGTGTACTGGTGGGCACCGGGCCTGTGGGGTGGGAAGTGGTTGTGTGGTGTATGTGTATATTCCCATGGTGGCGTCCCCGCCAGGCATTTACACCTGGCCATGCGCTCATGGTGGTATTGGTGGTGGGCTGTCGAGGGAGCACCCCCAGGGCCCACTTGTCATTGGTGCGGTCCTGGCCCTGCCCCTCCCCTCCGCATCCCTCTTCTGTCACCCCCTGTTTGTGCTGTCCGTATGCAGTTGTGGCAATGGATGGGCAGCAGCAACAGGGGTGCTGGGCGGCTGAACATGAGTAGGGTGTGTGTGGGCCCCAGATTTTGCCCCTCCATTAGTGCAGGGGTGCAAGATACTCTTCCGGGTGCTAGCTGTCGGAATGTGGGGCGTGCCCCTGGTGCTGTTGCTGGCCCCGGCCCTCCCATGGTGCATTGGTGCAGCCGTTCCCCATCACCCTATCCCTTCTCTCCTGCAGCTACAGTTGTCATGCTACTAGTAATCTTGCACCTGGGAGGGATGGTCCTGCAGCTGGATCAGGTGGCATGGGAACTGTGGGCGGTTGGCTGGCTGTTCGATTCTATCTGTGAGTGTGCTGTCTGTTTGCTGGGGCCTGTACCTGTGTAGCTCCATAGGGGGTGCTGTTCCTTGGGGCCTGGGACCGGCTCTAATGGCTGCCTCCTCTCCCTCTGTCCCATTCAGTGCAAGCCATGATCTCGGAGTGCACCCGGGAGCAGGGGGAGGTGTTGGAGCTCCTCCTGCATGTCCTGGACTGGCTGCAGCAGCTTGACTGCGTGCAGCCTGAGCGCTAGCGCCGGGCACGGGGTCACTGGCCCTATTGACCAGGACTTGCCCCAGTCCTGCCACTGCTGGCACTCTCCTCCCTTCTGTTGCCTCATCCCCCTGAACCTCCCTGTTGTTTTCCCCTATTGCTGATTCCTGTTTTTATTAAAGTATACTTTTTGTTGTGTTCCTTGCCTGCATGTGTGTGTTGCTTTGATTTGACCTCTCCCCTCGTCCAGCTGCCTCTGGGGGTGTTGCCCAGTTGCCTGGGTGGTCTGGGTGCTTTCCCCCACCCCTTGCCCCCCGTGGTTCATGTGCCAGTCCCTGTGTGCTTATGTTGTCTGCTGTGTGTGTGTGTGGTACTCTGCTGGGGGAGGGTGTGTCTCCATGGCGCCGGGCTGTCTGGGATCTGAGCTGGGGCTGGGCGGTGACTGCTCCTTTGTAGCAGCCATCATCCTTGCTCCTTCCTGCCCTGCCCGCATGGGTCCTGGAAGCTCGGGAGCGGGGCCATGTTCCGTGGCTTCACTTGCCCTCGGTTGGCCATGTTGTGCCATCACTGTGCTGGGCGGGGCTTCCACAGTGTTCCTGGTCTCGGCTGTCCGTGTACTCCCACGGGTGTTTGCTGGGTGCTTCCCAGGGTGGGTGTTTGGCTGCTGGGTGCCTCCCCTTTCCATCCCATCACCCCCCATGGCCAGCCTCCTACCCACCCCAGGGTAGTAGCAGGCCATTGGGGAAGCAGACATGTGTGAGTCCCAGGCTACAGTGGGCCAGTGACTCATCTGTTTTCACCCAAAACACATGTGCAGTAGTGCACATTCTTCTGATATGAACAAAATAACAAAATGACCAAACAAATTGTAAAAAAATAAATACAAAAAAATAGGCTGAAATAACCAAAGCTGATACCTGACAGAAATGGATATCAGGTATTTCCTGAAAAGCCATTTTTTGTTTTTCGAGTAAGGTATATTTGATTGTCTTATCCATTTGAGTGAGGGGGTATTCATTTCAGCTCTAGTATCCTTTCTCCTCTCCAAGCCAAGCAGGTCTTTCTCTTTCATGCTTCCGCCCCCTGCTTAGTATTCTGGACCACAGTCTTCAAGCCCCTTTTTTCCAGACTAGTCCTGTTGACTTAAATAGGAGTCTTCCAGATTAACTGGTCTGATGACTGTGGCCAAAATGTTAAAACTGTAGGAAGGAGTTGTTTGGTTCTGCTCATTCTAACCCTAGAGAAGATACTACAACTTGATGTTGTTCCTAAGCAGATACTTACTTAGAACAACGGAAGTAACAAATACATCTTTTGAATCACTAATCTGCCTAGTCCCGATTTACCCTAGAAAACTAAAAGCATGATACCGACTTTAGTGGGGGTGGGGAGGTATGTGATACAGGTACAACTGTAATAATAGCATAATAATAGTGATGTTGCATTGCTAACGAGATAAAATCTGAAGAGGTTTACAAATAAAGTGCTAGTTTAAACTACTTTATATTGCTAGTAGCCATCTGGTTTGTGTTATGGACTACAAAGGGGAGCTCCTCACTTCTAACAAGTATTTTTTTAAAAAAATATTTATTTGTTTCTTTGTTTGTTTTGAACAGTTTTTTTCATATTGTTTTCTCTCTTGAGAATAGAGGACAACTATGAAGAAAATTGATTTTACAAAGTTTTAATGAAATGAAATATGCCAGCTGAAATCCCGAACCATTTAAACACATATACAGCTGTAGGCCTGTTGATTTCAGAGGCGCTATATATCTGTAACACATAGGTATTTGCAGGTTTGGCGCTCCAGTCAAGTTCTGTGGCCTGAAGAAACCTTAAGATGATTCAGTAGATTTTCACTTTAATGTACATTTAAATAATATTTATGTATTTATTTGTTTAAACAAATTTATACCCTGCCCCTCCTGCCAAATTACTTCGGGGTGTCTAACAAATAATAAAATACAATAATAAATAAATAAATACAAATACATAACAAAACATCTTATTCATATGGAGGCTATCAAAAAACCTCCAGTTCCAAATATCACTCTAGCCCAGTCCTCTCCACCCTCACCCATCAGCCGCCCCCAAACCCTGGTGGAACAGCCAGGTCTTGCATTGTCTCCAAAAGGAGGAGACGTCTGGGGCTACCTGAGCCTCTGCTGGGAGGGAGTTCCACTTCCTTGGTGCAGCCACCAAAAACTCCCTCTCCATGGTTACCCCCGGAAAACACAGGTGACCTTGAAAAAGGAGCTCCCGACTGACCACAGGGGTCAGTCCAGAGCCCAGGGAGTGATGTGGTCCTGCAGATAAGTAGGGCCTAGACCATATAGGACTTTATAGGTAAGCACCAACACTTTGAATCTGGTCCAGAAGACTATGAACAGCTAGTACAGAGANTTTGGTGCAGCCACCAAAAACTCCCTCTCCATCGTTACCCCCGGAAAACACAGGTGACCTTGAAAAAGGAGCTCCCGACTGACCACAGGGGTCAATCCAGGGCCCAGGGAGTGAGGTGGTCTTGCAGATAAGTAGGGCCTAGACCATATAGGACTTTATAGGTAAGCACCAACACTTTGAATCTGGTCCAGAAGACTATGAACAGCTAGTACAGAGAGCAGACCACTGGTGTAATGTGATCCCGGTGGCCAGTCCCCATAAGGAGGTGGGCCACCACATTCTGCACCAGCTGCAATCTCCAAACTATCACCATGGGTAGTCCCATGTAGCATGCATTACAATAGTCTTATCTTGAAGTGATGAAAGCATGGATGATAGTGACCGGGTCAGAGTCCGAGATGTATGGCCGAAGTCACCGCACCAGATGTAACTAGTGAAATGCACTCCTCACCACAGTCACCACCTGGACATCCAGGCAGAGCCGGGAATCAAGGAACACTCCCAGGCTGCAGACTGGGGGGAACCACTATGGGGCAAACCCCATCAATGATGGGGATTCCAGTCCCTCTGCCTTCCCCACTAATATCACCTGTGTCTTGTCAGGATTTAGATTCAGTTGGCTCACCCTCATCCATTCTCCTACAGCCGCCAGACACTGGGGTAAGCACTGAAACTCCCAAGTCTGTGTCAGATGAAAAAGAGAGGTAGAGTTGAGTGTCATCTGCATAGTGAAGGCACCGAATGCCAAACCTTCTCATGAGAAGTGCTGGGGGAGATGAAAAATGGTCCCCGAGTACCACTTGCTGAGTTCTTCGGCCAGGAAGGAATGAAACCATTTGAGAACAATCCCGCCCACCCCAACTTGGTGCCATAGCTGAGTCACCAACATCTTGTGGTCAATGGTATCAAAAGCAGTTGACAGATCTCACAAAATCAGCAGGGTCAAACAACCCTAGTCCAATTCACAGTGGAGGTCATCGACCAAAGCCACAAGTGCAGTCTCAGTGCCATAACCTGGACAAAAGCTGGACTGCAAGGGATTCAAAACACCAGTACAGTCCAGATGCTCATGAAGCTGCTTAGCCACAACCCGTTCAATAACCTTCCCTAAAAAAAGAAGGTTAGAGACTGGCCAATACCTGGCAAGGGAATCCATGTCAAGTGATTTTTTTTGAAGCAGAGGCTGCAGCACTGTCACTTTGAGGCAGCTCGGCACTCTGCCCTCTCGAACTGAGACATTGATCACCCCCTCCATCAGCAGACCCAGCATCTTCCAGGTGGCCTTAACCATCCAGGACAGGCACAGGTCCAGTTCACAAGACGTGGCTCTGACCAACCCAAAAACATCCCCCGCATTGGTGGGTGATATCTACAGAAATCGTGCCATAAAATCTGACAAGGCAGGACTTCCATAACCTCTGATTCTCCTGTCATAATAAGTGTGGCATCAAAGTAGTGATGAATACAAGTGACTTTTATCTGCAAAGTAACCAACAAACATGTCACAGCAGGTACTGGAAGATTCCAGTTCCATGCGGAGATAAGTCGGACCGCCGAGCCCCCTCAGTACCTGGAAAAACTACACTGGACGAGACTTTGTGGATGATATAAGGGCAGTGAAGAACTCCTTCGATGCCTGCATGGTTATGGTATAGACTCATAAATTAGCTTCATGATGCAATCAATTGGCTTCAGCATGGGAATTATGTCCCCGTTGCTCCAACTGCCGCCCTTCCCACTTCAGTCGCCACAGTTCTTCAGTAAACCAAGGAGTCTGCAGTACTGATGTTTAGGGAGCGGATACCCTGGGAGATGTTTTGATTGGTTAGTTGGAGGGTTTTTTGTTTGCATGCTTTGTTTATGATTTGGATATCTGGTTAAAATTAATCCAGAAATTTAAAAGCTAATATAAAAAATTGATAAAGAAAACAAAAGCTAATAGCACTTCGGATCCACTACATTGGACCAGATTTGGAGTAGGCAATTTAAATTAATACAAAATTTGCTGAAAGTACCTATTTCACTTTAACTGGAGGTCCTTTATGCCCTCAGCAGTGAGCATAGATAACCTAGGAGCCATTTGGTCAATGGCCTCAGTCAACATGAGGGGTCATCCCATCCTGTGATGTGGAAAGGGTGAAATGGATTGGCTGTCGGTAGGCAGGAAATGCTTGAGAGAGTTTTGCTGCTGTTCCTGTAAATGGGTGGGGCCAGGGAGCTACTTGGCAGGTGTGAAGCCCCGTGGTACTTTGTGACTTTGTGGTCATTTATGCTCACTGCTGAAGGCATAAAGGACCTCCAGTTAAAATGAAATAGGTACTTTCAGCAAATGTTTTATTAATTTAAATTGCCTACTCCAAATCTGGTCCAATGCAGTGGATCCGAAGTGCTATTAGCTTTTGTTTTCTTTATCCATTTTTTATATTAGCTATTAAATTTCTGGATTAATTTTAACCAGATATCCAAATCATAAACAAAGCATGCAAACCAATCAAAACGTCTCCCAGGGTATCCAAAATAAGATAACCAAAAACTTAAATAAACTAATTAGGTGCAACCACACAAGATGTTATCCTACTTTGGGCAGCCTTATCCAACTTTGTGCAACATAACCACAAGATGCAGTGGCTTGTATGCCCAGTGGCTGCCAGATTTTCACCCCTGTCGTGAGGTGGGGTCTATGGAATGGAACTGAAGGAGTGCACTTCACTCCTCCTCCCCAGTTAACAGCTGATTGTGGGGAAGGGGCGCCTGGGAAGAGCATGTACCCTCTTCCCTGTCACCTAATAGCTGATTGTAGGGTAGGGGGGCTAGGTAGAAAGAGCACACTCCTTTGCCTGCGCCCCCCCCCCCCGAAGCAGACTCAATCTTCCAGTGCATCAGGAGTGTGGCTTCACTTTCAGGTGTGGATATTTATTTGGATGCCCATTTGAAAATACAAATAGCATCCACAAATAACAAAAACTGCTATTAGTTTCACCTCTATGCTCCTGAGCACATGGAAATGGCTGTTTTCTAACCACATCACCAGGAAAGCAGCTCTTTCATCCTTTCGTGGTAATACCTGGTACTATGGAGTTTACAGGCTTTGGTTAGAATATGGTTTGGGACCAAGAAAGATTGTCCTTCCCTGCAGCATCACAGTTCAATGGGTTAGCTAGGTTGATATGGTTCCATTTTTTTTCTTTCACAGTTTGAGATGATCTAAGCCATGTTAATTGTAAGGTAAAATGTCCCACATTCAGTGTGCTGCTGTGACTTTAATTGGGATTCCTCAAAGCACTGTCATGGAGTGGGGAGGAACATGTCGGTATCTGAGGGCATCTTCTAAAAGATGGAAGCCCATTTATAGCATCCCAGAGCCCTTTGGAATCCATAGGACTTTGCCTTCAGCTATGTAGTACTGGCTGGAACACTGTGGCTCAAGTGTTCTGTTGGGCTGGAGATCTCTTGGAAGCTCTTCCATATTTTGGTGATATGGAATTCTGCAGGTCATCAGCCATCCATGCTGTTTTCTCAGGCTAATAGCATAGGAACTGATCCCTAGCCCCATGGATCCTGCACACACATGTGCCCAATTTCCCTGCAGCACAATGTGCCCACAATGGAGGTCCACGTGGTTTATGTGTGTCTGCGTGCATGTGTGGCTGTGCATGGGATTCACAGGGCTTGGGATCAGTCAAACATAGTCTGTCATAGTAGTTAGGATCACGTCAACGGTTATTCTGCACTGGACTATGTTAGCCTGGCTTGATGTGTTATTTAACTGGGAATAAATAAAGCTGAAGCCTCTTCTGCCACAGTTTTGTCTTCTGGTGTTCCCTGAGTCTTTGTCTGATGGAAATATGTTTTTCTCTTAGCCAGCTTATGGAAATACATTAATATGCTGAAATGGATATCCAGAAAAAATGTATATATCCATTAAACTTCAGTACCTGAGACCATCTTGGATGGTACAGGAATTAAATAGTACCCGTCCACCACCGAATGAGTTATCCACATTACTGAGTTCTTGAATGGTTCCGCTCATTCCTGACAGGAAGAATTCAGCGGGTGGTACTCGGTGATTCTTTTTCATCGCACCGAGACCTCCTGTGTGGGGTCCCGCAGAATTCGGTTTTGTCCCCTCTCCTGTTCAATGTGTATATGCAGCCGCTCGGCGAGGTGATCAGAGAGTTCGGGGTGAGATGTCATCAGTATGCAGATGACACCCAACTGTATCTATCATTTTCAACCGATCCAGGCCCGGCTGTCTCGGTGCTTACCCAGTGTCTGGCAGCTGTGGGGGACTGGATGAGGGCTAACCGATTGCGACTGAATCCTGAGAAGATGGAGGTGAAGTTAGTGGGTAGGTCGGTGGAGTTGACAGCTCCATCGATTGATGGAGTGTGCCCTCCGCTGACATCCCAGGTGCGGAACCTGGGGGTGCTCCTCGATGTGCAGCTCCACCTGGATCTCCAGGTGGAGGTTGTGGTGAGGAGTGCCTTCCCCCAATTACATCTGGTGCGGCAGCTTTGGTCGCTGATTTTGGTTCCGGACCTGGCCACGATCATCCATGATTTTATCACCTCTCGGCTAGTTGACTGCAATGCAATCTACGTGGGGCTACCTATGGTGATGGTTTGGAAGTTGCAGCTTGTGCAGAACGCGGTGGTCCAGCTCTTGGTGGGGCTGGGTCACTGGGAGCACATTACACCAGTGCTCTGGTGTCTGCACAGGCTGCCAATAGTCTTCCGGGACCGATTCAGTGTTGCTTTTAACCTATAAAACCTTACACGGCCTTGGCCCTGCTTACCTGCGAGATCGCCTCACTCCCCGGGTTCTGGATCAGCCCCTGAGGTCATCCGGGGGTACCATGTAAGAGGTCCCCCATGTTTTCTGGGGGGCCACACAGAGCAGGGCATTCTCGGTGGCCACGCCACGTCTTTGCAACTCCCTCCTGGTGGCAGCCCGTTTGGCCCCTGACCTCCCGACGTTCCATACGAGCTGTAAGACCTGGATGTTCCGCCAGGCATTTGGCGAGGGAGAGGGTAAAGGGTGGTTGGGGAGGATGGTGGCTGTTTTTTTTCTCCTGTTGTGTTTTTATGGGTGTTTTCAGATGTGACAAGATCACAGTGAACCACGCTGAATACCTACATGTGGTCACTGTGCCCTGCACGTCTGTTCGGCGGCCGCCAGATGTTCGCCACACTGAATACCCACATTGGGTCAATTTCAACCACGCTTCCCGGGCTACCGGCACGAAAATCAGCTGAAGCATGGTGAAAGTGATTCCAGGCGGACATAAAAAAAAGTAACGTCTGGTCAGCTATCACGGCCTGGAATCCCTGGAGGGATTCTGGGCTGTGGTGAACTCGGCCAGATGCTGCGGTGGCATTGGCCTCGCCGCCTGCCCGTCTCCCCAGAGGGTGGGAGGCGGGGAGCGTGGAGGGGGCGGGGCCGTGCACCTGCACGTTGCGCCATGCGGCCGCCTCCCTGATTCCCCACCGGGATCCCCCGGCATGTCTGTTAGGGCATGACGGGGTCGTCCCGGCGGGGAATGAATACATTGATTTAATGACGGGGCCAATCGGCCCGTCACGTCTGAAAACACCCAATGTTTTAAAAAGTTTTTAAATGTTTATATTACATTTGTATTTTATGTTTTATATTTTTATTGTTGTTCATCACTCTGAGCTGCCTGTGGTGGGAAGAACGGGGTAGAAATGTATTAATTAATTAAATGCTTTTTTAGAATTACCAATTTACAGTTTTTCAAACTGTTTCCAGTTATTATTCCATGGCACCTCTTGAGCCCAACAATTGCCCTTTCTACACAGACATGGTGCGGGGGAGTCGGTGTGCGCTGCAGTCCATGTGCAGTGGGTGGGGGGAGGGTGTAGATGGGTGCACACTCATCTACACCCACCTCCACCCATCAACATGCACGGAGCACCACCTTTTTCACCAGTTTCTCCATGCCTGGGGGATGGCTGGAGGTGGGTGTGCATGTGTGTGTCCGGGTGTGCACACATGCACATCCACCCCACCCCACATGGGATTTATATGTGTGGCAACCACGCATGAAAATGGGCCAAAGAAATTAACAACATTCAGAAAGAAGTTAAAATGGTATCACGGTAAGTCAAAGCAAGTTTCTAAAATGGAAAGTCAGTTATTCAGTAATATTAATACCTTATATTTCAGATAGTCAGTTACCTATCTTGATATTTATTTATTTATTATTTATTAAATTTATACCCCGCCCCATCCTGAACCTAGCTGATAGGCTAGCCCTGAATTTAGGGTGATAACTGAGGGTAAAATATTTGATCCCCCTTTCGGCTCTAAAAGCTATTTGATACACTAGAACAATATTTAAGAAATTAAATAATCTACCTCTTAAATGTAGGAATAGTTGGCAACTATATGCATGTTAATGTTTAGAGAAAGTAGAGCTGAAATTTCATTTTGAATTGAAATTTGGGAATTTAGTTAGAAATGTTAAATTCTTTTTTACTTACCATTTACAACCAGAACTGCCAGAACCATTTACAACCATTACTTACCATTTACAACCAGAACTGCTTTGTGTGTTTTCAGAAAGGCAGCAGTTGCAGCAACAGTATGAAATTAATTTAGTGAAACAATAGCTGCTGCATTTTGATAAACAAAATTCTAAACATATTAAAAATGAATTAATAGTATGAGTGATTGGTTAGACTGCAGCATAATGTGTTCTCTCCTTTAAAAATTGTACTACAGGAAAGGTAATTATGGCCTTATTACTCTCAAATTGTCTCATGCCTTGTAAATAAACACCACGGGATCTCATGCAGCAAGTTGTTTTTTTTAAAATCAGTTTCCAAAAAGGCAATGCAAAAGCTTCCTAGAGAAGGTCGGGAAGATCTTGAATGTCAAAAGAAAGGTCAGCTGAACTTGCATGTGAATACTGAAGGACAACTAGATTTCTGAGTCTGAACCTCCAGGGCTTTAGTGAAATCATTTTGAATTTGAAAAGAATTTTTAATAATTATGGAAATAAAAGGATGTTATTATAAAAGTCTTGTGCAGATTACGCAAGTCCCTCTTTATTCTTGTCCCAGATGGTTTTAGAGAGAAATAAAAGGGAACATTTCTCTTCCATGAGATGGGCCTCCCATACTCAGAAAGCCTGCTGTAATTAAGGGAGCTTTCTGACAACAACAACAACAACAATAATAATAATAATAATAATAATTAATAATAAATGTGTCTTCATCGTCTCCCTCTCACTCAAACTACCTCATGAAACCCTGGCATTATTTCAGGAGACTCCTGGACTACTTGGTTACCGCATGGTACAACAATTTAGATGTTACAATAACCTCACAGAAATTACTCCACAGGGTTGCCACAAGGGTCTTCCACTATTCCTGTAAGTTTTGGGGCATCGGAACACACAATAAGGAAAAGATTCCAACTTCATTGCAAGAAGGTTGAGGCCTCCACATGAAAAAGTGCTTGCTTTTGTTGTGGCCTAACTTCATTGCTATGTGCATATAGCTTTCCCCAATGAATTTTCCTTTAAACAAAGAGAACTGGGTTAAAAATCTCTTTCTAAATATTTCACTTTCTCATCACACTTTGGCTGTATATGATTAGCTTTCTCGAGTAAGTGTCTGTATCTGTTCTTTGTAGAAATATATATTTTTTTGTCTTGGAACCTTTGTACACATAAAACAAGAGTGGGAGCTCCAGTTTCTCTTTCTTTTAACTTGTTGAGACAGATTCTCTTTCTGGCACAGCTGGTGTAAATCTGGAGATATTCTCCATTCTAAAATGGAGATGGATATCCAGGAGTTACCTCTGGGGTTGGTTCTGGTGTAAGTGAAAAAAGGATTTGGCCCGCTATCACTTATCTTAAAGACTTCAACATCTAAGTTTGAAAGCCTCTTTTCAAAAGAACCCAACAGTTTCTCACTTGCCTTTTTGTTCTTGACAACAAAAGCTTTGGATAGCTTTCAGAGTTTCTTCAAAAAATAAAAATTGCTTGCTAAATTGCCTTCCAGACACTAAAGTCAGGATCTTGCACCTGTATCATGTGGAGGGGAAAAAACCCTGGAAGAAGGCACTTCTTGACTGCTAACATGAGAGCTGAAAAAGAATTCAAAGTTAAAATTGTTTTACTGTAGAACAATAACTATGTAAGTGATCCTGTATGGTGGATCTGTAAAACTGAGCATCTTAGAAGACTGCTCAGGTGATAAAGTATCTATAGCTCCAAAATCTGAGCTATATTGCCTAGTAGCCACTGTGAGACTAAGGTCCTTTTCAAATGGCGCGCAGTGGGGGGCGGGGATGGGTGTGGACCCACAGTGGGTGGAGGTGGGTGTGTACCCATGGTGCAGGGACGTCGGTGTGTGCTGCGGTCCAAGTGAAGTGGGTTGGGGGAGGGTGTAGACAGGCGCACACCCATCTCCACGCATGGAGCAACTGGCATTGGAACCCGTAGCTTTATGTGTGGGTGATGGGTAGGGGTGTGTGCATGCTTCTGCACTACACCCATCGCACACCCACCATGGGCAGCATTTGCACGGCTTCCCTCACAGCACGCATGTGTGTGGTGGTGGTGGTGAGGGTCGCCCATGTGAAAAGGCCCTAAAATGTGGCTGAAACGTCTTTACAAATGGATGGCATGCGGACATTAAGGTCCTTTTCAAATGGACACCACTCCGGGCTGGGTGGGTGGAGATGGGTGGGGGCGTCTCATGTGAAAAGGGTCCTTGTGACTGATAGATCTTCTCAAAGAAATGCCAAAACCAGCATTGAATCACTCATTATGAAAGGGGTCTCAAAGAAATCTGTGATAATAGTGATAGAAATAATAATTAAAGAAAAAGTAGTAGGGCCGAAATGTGGCGTTTTCCCAGTGATTTCCACCACCACCACCACCAGCACTTTTTATGCAAGTTATTACTTTCATACCTATATATTTACACTTGCCTTGCATTTCCCCAGAGCTCAAGTTTCCACCATTAAAGTAAATGCCAAAATTCTCATTGACTCTAAAGATGGAGGATTGTCGTGTCTGTCTATAGTAATGACTTCTTACATGCCTGAATAAGGTTCCTGTGTGGCCCAAAAGCTTGCATGCTTTCACCAATGGAAGTTGATCAAATAAAAAATATTGTCTGAATTATTTTGTCTCCATCTCTCACATTTGAGACTAATGCAGGAACCACATTCTCTCTAGACATGTTTTCTTTAAGACTCCATGCCACATAATAGTACCAATTTTGGAAAGCTAAGTCAGTTTAATTCTGACTGATGGGTCCTTGGCCCAAGCCAACCGCAACTACTACAAAGCCAGGAACTTTCACAGCATTTTGGCAACTAGAGAGTAGCTTTTTGGAGCTTCACCTTAATGGAGGAAGGTGTGAGATTAGTGGTGGTATTGATTAAGAGGTTTAAGTGGCCGAGCTGGGTGGTTGTGAAATGGGCATTGCTGAGGTGATATGGGCTATATGTTAACTCTTCATTTCCAGGATTTGTGAAGTTGAAGTTTTGAAGTACTTAACACTCTGAAAGGGAATTAATGAATGATGGGGTATCTTAAGTAAATGTTTAAAACAAACATGGGATCAGTTTCTCCCCCCCCCCCCCCCCCCCCCCCC